>DWHR010000060.1:0-13291 GCA_018248075.1 Eurytides protesilaus protesilaus
AGCAATAAACGAAGACTAGAAGCAACAAGTGACTATTTCTTCACCAATCCCAGCATAGTCTAATTGTCCCGTACAATTTCCATCATAGCAAGCTTGCTTGATAAATCGTTCTATATTTTTGTATAGAAAAAAATAATCAACATCGATTATCAAAACATTTTATTGTTATAGATATGATTTGAAAATACAAAAAAAATTTTAGCGATGTAAAATGTCTTGCTCAGCAATAATATGATTAGAAATTTAATTGCCCTAAATCATCCTATTATAATTCTAAAACTGGCACTCATCTTACTTGAATAAACAAAGTTGTATTATGTTCGACAAAGGTTAATTAAGTTATAGAGTAAGCCTCTGTAATAAACTCCAACGTTTTAAGAATTTCTCAAGTCGTCTACTTCATGAGATCGGATAAGCGTTTTGTGAAAAGGAACTTGTGAAATCTTTAGTCATTTTTGACGGCAGTACAAAATTTTACTGAATTATAATTATATAATAACATTTAACTTTATTATAACATTTAGTAGTGTTTAATACTTTGTATATATGTATTATGTTTAGTATATATTTAGTCTGACCATAAATATTGTTACAATTAAAAGTAAACAAAATATTACTTTTTAATTTGGAATCTGTAATTTTTATACAATTGTTCATTGTATTTTCTTACTTTCGCGCCACTATATTGTAAAATTTTTTGTGATATCAAAATGGAGTAGGGTGATAAAGAGAACCGAATCGCTGTGATTGCATTACATAAAGTAGGTATGGAGCGAAATACAATTTTTAAAATCCTCTATACGCTTGGTATTAGTCAAATGTTTGTATACCGGCCCTTTTGATAGGTACAATGAAACCTCCTCTGTTTGTGACAGGAGAAGATCTGACCATCCACGTAGTGTTCGTATGAAAACGGCGATCAAAGCAGCAAAGGAAAGAATTCTAAAAAATACTGTCCGAAAGCAAAACATTTATCTTGGGAGATGAAGATAGCACCTAAAACCATCTCGTATCGTCGATTATAGTAAAAGTAAGGTGAAAAATCAATTTTATTACAAATATCTCTCACATGTAAAAGAAACGATAAAATTTTAATATATAAATCAGAAAAATTATATAATTATATCTTGCATGATTATAGTAAAAGTAATGTGAAAAATCAGTTTTATCATATTTGTAATATGTCTCTCATGTAAAAGAAACGATAAAATTTTGATACATAAATCAGAAAAATTATATAACAGACGAATATTGATTTTTATTGAAATTTAACCCTTATTTATTTCTGGCTTTCCGTTAAAGTATTTAATAATTAAGTTAATTTTGTTAATAAATTTATATTTTAGAGTTAAATAAGTGCTTAAATTAATCAGTTTAACTAAAACTTTTAATCTAAGCTAAATAATCGCGAAGGTATTTAAAAAAAATATCATTCTGTATACAAATCTACATATAAAAATTTTGTTACTGCTAATTGGAACTTAGTCTACGCAACTTTATTTGTAAAATAGTTTAAAACATTCATCTGAATAGCAGTTAACGTTACAATAGTTGTTATTAGACTAGTCTTGAAAAATCTAACATATTTATCAATGGAACGTGACTTTAAAAAAATGTTGATAGCTTCAAAAGTGGTGTTCGTTTAATTTAAAACCGAATCGTCATTCTCTCCTCGCTTTACGGTCGAGAACGAAACAATATGTTTCAGAATGTCAACCCAAGCTTTCGACGCCGCAATAAAAAAAAGATAAAGTGTGATAGTTCACACGTTAACGCCATTCCGTTATCAGAATGATTGAAGCTGTGGAAAACTTTAGGCATCAATAGGTTTGTAGGTGAAACTAACAGTAAGTCTATCCAGTATTTTTTATTTGATTTTAATAAAACTTCGTCCGTTTCAAAAAGTATTTGTTGACTATTGATCCTTTAGATAAATTAATAAACTGTTCTATTAGGTACAACTTTGCAAGTGGTAGGACTCTTATGTAGAAACCGTCTGGGGTGGTAGCACTACGTTGCC
The DNA here is from genome assembly GCA_018248075.1 of Eurytides protesilaus protesilaus. Lineage (NCBI taxonomy): Eukaryota > Metazoa > Arthropoda > Insecta > Lepidoptera > Papilionidae > Eurytides > Eurytides protesilaus. The sequence continues at coordinate 2,021 of DWHR010000060.1, forward strand.
AGTCATTCTGCTGCCAAGCAATAGTGTATAAACTGCGTTACGATTTAAAGGGCAATGATGCCAACGTAATTGTTGGGCACTGAGATATAACGTTTTAAATCTCAGAGTGATGAGCGCAGCGCAAGGATAAGTAGGTTTTGTGTGGCACTATGTTGTTATAGGCAAACGTTTCGCTTTCAATTCAACGACTAACGACTGGCTAACAAATTACGTCTCATAACTTTATTTTCTTAAAAGCATTCAGCTTTAATGCTAACAATTTAATAGCTTATTTTAATAATAGGTGTAAGAATTTAGGCTTCGACATGCATCATGTTCAAAATGGCAATATCCACAAAGTTCCGCCATAAGGGTTCAATTGCTGCGGTTTTCACGTCACCACTGTCTCTTTGAATATGAAAAAAATGAAAGTTACTGTTTTTAATTTATTGCTTTTCATAATAATTATAATAATAATTATGTCCTTTCGACCAATTTTTGGCCAAGACGATCAATCTACAATAGATACATACGCCAACTGCGTGGATTATATTATAGCGCACAAACTTTTGCGCAGACGCAGGTGCACTCTCTCTTATACAGTACCACTGCATTACTAGTTCGCCATCAAGTAGTAATTATAAGCAATGTGTTCCGGTTAGAAGGGCCATTATTCCAGTATAATATAAGATGGATAATAGATGGTCTATCTCTATACCCAGTGGTATAGAGATAGAGCATCTTATATATCTAGGTAATGAGCGCAGTGTGAAGCCAAGCAGTTTTATTCTCGCGTAGCTTAAAAAGTTGTGAAACAATATAAATAGAACATGAATATAATAATTATATGTATGGATTGAAATCAGTATGGCATTGAACGCACCAAAGCATAGAACAGTACTCAACATGCATTTAAACCCTTAACCCATATACTACAATTACGCTAATTTTAACATATCACGTTTAGGTTGATAACTTTAATTAAATTATATTCAGATATCCTTTGAGTATGGTACATCAGCTCAAATATATCACATATTTATTGATGTTAAAAAAATCTTTTAAACTCGGTAACTTATTATTTGTACCTAATCTAATTTAATGTTTGAGGAATTTTATGTTTAAAATAAAAAAAAATATTTAATTGCATTTTGGTTTTATTTTAAATTCATAACGTTTCGAATTATTTACAGCGTTCGTCGAGACGGGACAGATTAAATGTAAGGAATTTAAAATAAAAGCTTTGTTTAATAAACCATTATAAGTGTTTTTAATTGTCATCAACATTGAATTGAATAAAAATTTTAGCAATCATGTTCGAATAATCATCAATGTCGATCGATCATGTGAACATTTAAGTTGTCGGTATATATCTGTATGTATCACTCTATAAAGAGTGCTGATATATACCGACAACATGCTGCTGTGCTGATATATAAAGAACGTGATTGAAATTTTGAAAATTTAACATCAACTGCAAATCGACTATCAATGTCGGCAGCAAATCGTCTGCAAACACCTGCGAAGATAAAAATAAAACAAATCCAGGGCAATAGCGTAAATCTTAATTAAGAAAAGGTCTACTGTTTAGCAATACTTTTTTGAAATACATACTGATTCTAATATCACCAGTAATTTTAAATAAAGGGTGTAATATGTCGAAGGTGAAACCATGATTAATAGCTTAGCAGGTTATTTTATATTTTTTGTGTTTTCGAGGATAAAGCGTCCAGACGAGCAAGTCGCTCACCTGATGGTAAGCATCACGGCTGCCTATTACGAGACACAGTACTATACAGAACATGCTTGACTCTGTGCTGCGCTCAACACTCAGAGATATAAAATGGTATATCTGTGTGCCCAGTTATTACGCTGGCACCATTGCTCTTAAAACTGAAACACAGTAGTGCTTAAATACTATCCCAGACGGTCTCTGCAAAATAGTCCTACCACTTTTAAAAACGGAAATACATGCATTCAGGCTTTCAGAAGCTTTACTGGCCTTTAAAAGCGTATGTGAAATTGAGATAGGCCGTGTTAAGGGAGTATGGGATTGTTGATTGATCCGATGTTTGGAAAGAAGCAAATGCGTTTATCTAACACATTGGATTTTGTTCTGTGTCAAGAAAAAAATTGATTATATTTGCTACCGTAAAAATAATGTAATCTATTATATTGGCTACTCATAAATATGTTTACATCATCGATAGCCACAGCTTTAGATTTGACGACCAGAATATTTTTTTTAATCGCATTCTGATCAAGAGATACGAATTCAAATTTAACAGAAGGTAAAAAAATATTCGAAAGAAAATTTTTGTCAAAATAATCGATTGGATTATAACATTACATATTGATTAATGAATTAATTAGAATGAAAATAAAAAAGCCATTTATTTCTTACTTTCAAAATACATTTTAATAACATTGCAATTAAATACAAAAATGAACTAATATAGAAAAATGAGTATGAACGCATAATCAAGATCAATATTTGTCTGTTATATAATTTTTATGATTTATGTATTAAAATTTTATCGTTTCTTTTACATGTGAGACATATTTTTAATAAAAACTTTTACTATAATCATGGAAGACAGAGTTTGCCAAGATGCAATAAAAGTTTCTAGCCCTTTTACTTCTTTATGATTTTAGACCATAAAAATAATTTTAATGCTTTTTATTTGTTTTTGAATTGATGAAATTACATATGATATAGCATGTTATATTTTTCACGGACACAGTGATTTTAGAAATATAACAAAATAAAATAATAAGTCCATTTCATAATGTGTATGTGATTATGGTGAGTTCGTCGAGTTCGATTTTATCGTCAACTGCGTAACGCAAAATAATGACAAAATAATTCCTGGAATATTCACAGATCACCTCATTATCACAGGTAATAAAGTATTTAATTAACCTACATCCCTTGCATTCCACGGAGGCAATTTATCCGAGAGGCGTTGTTTTACGAGTTTTTGTAAAATAATTTAAAGTTTTGGTTTTAAATTTAAAGTAAAGACGGAAAGCGTTGGTTAAAACCTGAAGCACTAATGTCTTCAATAATGTTTTGATAATTCTATAAATATTATGATGCACAAGCAATAAGAAAACGTATAAGAAAATCATTGCAAAAGAATATCACGCGCTACATAGGTGCAATGTTTATTTTATTAATTGATTTTAAAATGGATAGGTACAGGACTATTTTGTAGTGTTGAGGTTGTGATACAGTATCGCCTGTAATTAAAACGCCAAGCAGTAATGTGTAAACGCTACTGTTTCGGTTCGAATGGCATAATGTTGCCAGAATAAGTAGTGGGTATAGAGAAATAACATTACTTATACCTGGGTGACGAGCGCAACGCAAGTTCAAGTAGCTCTATTTGACACTGATGTTATGATAGGCTTATCACTTACCATCAGGCGCACGACATACTCGTCTCGCTACCTTATTTCCTAATGAAAAAATATACACTTTTTTATGTACAATTTCAAAGTAGAGCAAGATTCTTCGTTTTTGTTAATGCAGGGAAAAATGTTTTAAAACTCATTTGCTAAAAGTTCGTAACGACCTAGGTAACGTTGGAGCAAAGCTTGGTCGTAACGACACTCGTACTGAATAGGATCGGGGTAACAGGAAGGAGGTAGATCTCGTCACTAGCTACCACTAAACTGACAGGCTTTATAATTAACCACTCCCGCATTTACAGCGAAAACACGAAAAACATTTTCCCACTAATGCTAGAAAGTCACACGATATATGAAGGACGGTTTATAAGGTGCACGGAAATATAATTTGGTTTGAAAAGATTGAAAATAGATTTATTAGTTAAAGTAAATAGCATCAACGCTAAAATTATAAAAGAAGAATAAACTCTGTCATAACAAAAAATTCAATTATTTCATTTAACATTGATTTCTTAAAAATAATTAAAAACACAACGTATAATCATTTAGGATAAAATTCTTTATGTTTTCCTTTTTCAATTACTAAACGTAATGCATGTAATGTAATCCCAGATACAAATACTTAAATACCCATAACCTTACGTCATAACAATGAACTTATATTTTATTCGTAATTTTAATAACTTTAACAGAGACACATTAATAAGCCCAGTATTACGATTGTATTTCAGCAAATCGAGACAAAATGCGATATCTATGGATGTCAATGTTGCTGTAATCATTAGTATTTGTGCTGTGCTGTACCAATATAAAGTCTATGAAGAAACCACATATTAAAAGGTTGTAGTTTTTTTTTAAATTAAGAGGAACGGATTGAAACATGCCTACATGAATAATTTTGTATTTAGTTTTGAAGATACCGAAAATATAATACACAGTTTTCGTTCAAATCTTTGTATTTTATTGCTGTTTTTTTATGAGAGGGAATAAAACCTTGCTCTATAGACATAAGGTTAGTAGTGCTTTATTCAAATAAGCCTTGTAACAATTGATTTATAACAACTTCCCGATTGTAATGTACTGAATTTAGTACCTACAACCAGCTTTTTATTTTGTTTTTATTATAATTTATATTTATCAATTGCACGCACAAGTCTTTATTGAATTAAGCAAAGATTAAGAATTTTCTTGCGACTTTAAATTTTTAATTTCCGATTTTAGACTTTAGAATACTTTACAGTGTTCGTGGTTACGATATATACTGACATGTGAAACGTTTCAATATCATATCTCTACCATATCTTTTTTAATTATTTATTTTTGGGTGCTTGGATTTTATTTAACTAGTTATGTGATGCCAAACAGGTGGTAGCATTCAACCATCTTCTCTATTAAATTCGGATCTTTAATTATTTAACAGCGTCACGAATCATCCTAGAGATATGTATATTGAAGTTCTTTCTCAACGCCTTGAACTTTGATAAATACAATACCATGGTTGATTAAAAATGTGATCACAACCTCTACCAAACTTTTGGATGCGGTTGTGAGGAAGTCTTAAAATTCTTCTTCTTAGTTGTGCACTCTTGACCAGAGTGGTTGTGGTCACGTCAAGGTCGATTTACGCGCTACAGCAGCTCTATGATGTGTCTCCATGTGGCTTTGTTTTTCGCGAAGTGAGAGCAATCATTAACAGAGTTTTCTATGACGGATTTGATGAGGTCTGTCCATCGTGTTGAAGAGCGGCCACGAGATCTTTTGTCCTCAACTTTCCCTTGCACCATCAAACGTTCCATAGAGTTCTCATTACGGGGGCACAATTGACGAGTCTCTCTTTGACGTTCAGTTATTTCAATATCAAAGCGTTGGTTCAGTGTATGATCCACGGAACTCTGAGCATTCATGTCCAACATAACATTTTCCGCGCGTCAATCTTGCAACGGTCTTGGATCCTTTAGTTTACTTCTGTAGAAAAAGGTTGGAAAGACCAGGCATCTAATCAGTCGAACTTTTGTGTTTCTAGTTATTCTGCGGTCTTTCCAAATCTTTGTTAGTTTTTCAACTGAGGATCTAGTCATGGCGCAACGCCTTCGAATCTCATCTTCGCAACCTCCGGTGTTGGTGATCGTGGATCTAAGATATAAATTTCTTTTGAATGCTTCGCATGCCATAAAATATGAAAATGTAGTTGCTCGCAAAAAAAAACAAGACAATCTTACATTATACTGCTTTCACGTTTTTGCTAATGTATATGCACACATTTTTTCGATTTGATGAATCACGCCTACGTTATGTACTTTTTCTGATTAGACTTGATGTGCACAATCTACTCAAAAACATGTCAATTTTGAATTATCAGGCTAGTCGAATCTTTACTTTTAAAAAGTTCTGCAAATAAATCAAAAACACATTAACGACGTTAACACTTAAAATATTTACTGACTGACTGCTAGCATAGATCAAATAATAAACATACACAAATAGTATTTTTCTGAATCACAGAAAGTGTACGAGGATTTTGCTGTTCGCGATTTATTGCTTTGTTCCGAAAATATAAAACTAGTTTTAAGTTTTAATAAGGTAAATATAATTTCTTATCCAAATGCGCTCGCTCGTTGGATTTTCTTTACAATAATTTAGGATGTTTAAAATTGAAATCAAAAATTTTAATCAAATATTTTTTAACTTTATTATGGAATTAATCGTTATCGTTAATAAGCTTTAATAAGCTTTATTATTATATTAAAGATTTTGAGTCCAACGTTTTACATGTTTCCTTAAAACTATTTAGTTTCAATTTTCTTGATAATTGCGTAATAGTAATTACGCAAGTAATTTTCATCGGAACAAACAATTTTTAACATTTTAGCATGAATGTTAATGCAAGTTTTACTCATACCTCGAAGTTAATATTCATATTCTTATTATTTATTTGATTCTAACAAAAGTCGATTAATTTATATGCTTTTTATAAACTAACTTGAACTTTTTATAAACTCTTGAACATGTGTATATATTTATGGGCTGGTGGACGTTTTCTTAATGCCTTAAATGTTCTTTTTTTATATTATTAAATATATGCGTAAATCAATCAAAATCAAATTGAGGACATTCTTATAATAATAGACTTAAAATAATAACCTATGACAAATGTGGCAATCCAGTGTGTTATCTAGGATACATAAAGCGCACGATGTTTTTTGAGGTTGCCCTATTGAACAAGTAATTCTGAAACGTCTGTAACTAGAATAGCTCGGTTATCTAGTGCCTCATTAGGCATACAGTCTAGTACACCGTGTATATAATAAATATTTAAAAAAAATTAAAAACCAAAACGATAAGAGGCATTTGATTATACTTGCGAATAGTGTAGAGTGCGATTTCTATATAAACGCATCAAACACTGCCATAAATAAAAATTACGTTAATTTTAGCTTTTTCAGTTTCGATAGTTACTTTAAATAGAGTTAATATTAATGATATATTCACTCCTTTATTTTTTGCTACAATAACGTAATCAGATCATCATTTGCCTTTCAATCTCGGTGACTAGCAATGTAGTTTTGAAAATGCTTATGCGGGACAATTTACAAAGCATGAGCGAGATCGCGTCACAGCTTCCCGTATTGCCTTTATCGATCGTCTGAGATGGGCCCTTACCTGAGCGCGGTTGCCGCGGGGAATCGACGGCCCCTCGGAAATATTTTCTGAATATACTTGTTTGATATAAAGGAATATCTCTCGTGAGTATTTATATCGGCACAATTTCATGTTACAGTTCAACAGGTTCAAGTTATTTTTGTTGCAAGAACTGGCTAGTCGATGGTGTGTAACGATAAATTCGTTATTATATATTTATCTTAACGTATTATTATAAATAATACGTTTAGTTAAATATAATAATATTATATAAAATAAGTCTTTTCAGAGCTTAAGTATTGCTATGACAAAACAAAATTATAAATACTATCTTTAATATCTTTTATTTAAAATACAATGAGATCGTTTATTCATTGGAATATTTTTTATAATAATTTCTATGATTTTTATATTTTATTTGATCTTAATAGATTTTTATGACGTATGAGTTTAGAGTTCGAAGACCTCCAGTAGATATGTAGTAGTATATAGTGTGAGAGTATCGAGTGAAATACTTTTCGAAGTCTATTCGGGCAACAGAAAAGATCCGACCATTACATTAAGTCTCCATACTGAAACCGCCACACCATCAATTTGAGTTCAAGTTACTCGTTTGAAAAATGTCATACGATTTTCGTGCTCAGAGTGGGTATCAATTTCATATATATTACGTAACTGGGCAATACTCACGTCATGCGGGTCAGTGGTGGCCTGACATTTATGAAAGTAGACGAATGCTCAATGTTAGGACGAGAGTTTCTTAGAATTGTTGATGTTTATATAATCTCATGAATCTCTGACGCTACTAGTCCATAGTGCCATCCATAGGGTCCTGGATTTTCAGCTATGTGCTTCAGACTACTTAATGCATCAGCTGCGTTGTCGGTTATTGTGATTGCGAAGTCCATTCGAATAACATTAACGGACTCCTTCGCCGCAACTTCGTTCAAAATGCCATCATTAATTTTAACTATTACTACTAGCTTCTTTTGGCTTTCCGATGAAAACGAGTCAAGCTTTCGGTGATGTTGAATCCACATATCCTAAAATTTGTTTCGAAGTCAATTAAATGTAACCGTCATTTTTTGCACTAGGTCAGGCTGAGAGATACTTTTTGACGACGCACATAATCATTGTTTATTATTACAGGTTAGGAGATTTTAAAAATTCTAATGAAATTTCTTAAATATTTTTCTTTCATCTGGTTCATATGTCCTCCATTATATATCATCCATATCCACTGTGAAAAGTTTGGCACAAATAATCTGGCCGGCAAATTAAGCCACGCAAAACAAGCTCGTGCAGCATGAGGAACCGGCTTTCATCAATATACCTTATTTGGGTAAACCTCAATGAATTTTGCCTCAAGATCTAGCGTTTAAAGAGGCTGGATTTCCACGATGAACTTGATGGTGATGATACACCTATGATGCACTTAAGATGCACTGATGACGCACTTAAGATGCACTTATGATGCACCCATGATACAATCAAACTAATTATTTTTTTTATTAATTGGGACCTTTTTATATTAACTATACGATTTTATATTATATTTGATTTTTAAAAGTTTTTATAATATATGAGATGATCTATGATTACTTGGACACGCGTCTGATCGGATAATTATGAAATGATGTTCCACGCACAGGGAAGATGCACCACAATGATCTTAGTCACGTGTGCCCTTGGATTTTTTTGTAAAACTTAAAAACCTTTAAGGCTTTATGAAATACAAACAAACTTTGAAAGAATTTTAATATACAGTGATAGTGTCAATGTTAATCTTAAATAAATTTTATACACACTGTTTACTGCTGCTTACATATTGTAAGGGTTTACAACTAAAATAAATTTTTAATAAATTTATAAACTAAAATCACAAAAATGGGGATGCAATTTTAATTTTTGACAAACGCGAGTATCTTTCACGCACCGCTAATCAAAGGTGTCAACAAACCCTTTTAAGTAAGGCAAATAAATAAAAATTGTTCTTAAAAGATTATAAAAAAAATATATTTACATTTTGTTTCTATCCGATTTAATTTTTAATTGTCACTCAAATATACACTCGAGACTACGACTTACAAGTACTTCTCCTAGTTTTTATTAAAACGCTCATTAACTCCACATTCATTGCACTCATAAAGAGATGTTGTTGCCGCGTACACTGGCTTTATTATATGTTTCGAGCTGTTGCTCTGAAGCGTGAATTTCCTTTAAAACTTGTATTTCCAGCATTGTACGATTGTACGATTGTCGGCAATCCCTCAAATTTAGTACTTCACGCAAATACTCATTAGTGACCCTGCACGGTCAATTGACTCAGAGTAGAATTGATCCTAATCGTAGAAACCAGCTTTTCCGGGATCCCAACGAAGCTTTGTATGAGTATAATTTCTAGAACTAAGATACAACTGCGTTTGTATTTAACCATAGTATTGAATTAGTACTTTGAATCTGATAAGTATACGAGTGAGTCTTTTGTCGTTTTTTTTTGTTTATGAACACAAATTTTAATATTTTATGGCCACATGTGATTAAACTGGTTTGCAGTTTCACGCTAGTATAGCATTCCATCCTTCTCTCTCCAAAAGTTATCGTTTTTTTTTTTTCAAAAAATTGAATCGACAAGAATTAATTTTACTTTAATAACTAGTCATTACATACACAGCTGTACAGGACAAAGTCACCCACATTATTAATAAATTTTTCACTTATTTTAGCTCAACAAACATTTGCGAATATCACAAAATGCACTTGACTGTATAACTGCTGTGTGGGTGAAAGTTCATGCGCGGTGTTTTTCTACTTTTTGCAGTCGTAAGGAATAGTTACAATAACTTCGTGCAAATCTAGTTAAAACGTGGTTTTATGTTCACTTAAATTTTGCATTTTATCATTTGTTTTGTATTCTGGTTCAAGATAAGCACAAGGTCACTTTTTTTAGGCAACTGTATCCAAAGTATAGAAATGATAGCTGACGTCGTCTTAGGAAAAGGCACTATAAGTAGAAAATGATTATCGATGTAGCGAATTATTTACGATTCCATTTACTATATAATGAATGAGATTTTAATGGGTTGTAATAACTTTTTGATATCCCTATATACATTATAAATATGAAAATGTATTGTGTCAGTAAGTTTGTTCTAATTTTACAAAACAAAGGAGCAACGGTGGTTTTTAACGCTGTTTAGTTTTTGGTATAAATTTTATGTCCTTTACGTCTTTTTATCCGGTGACATAGAAAAAACATAATTCAAAATAAAAATAACTCGAATTAATGTTAGATCAGTAGATCAACGAGACAAAGCAGCACAAAATTATCCAATTGATGTTCAAGCAAACAAGCATGATAATCACTTGAACCGTTTTAATTCATTTGTATTGCATATCCTCCTCCTCTTCGCATCGGGTTTCTCAATAATGAGATTCGTGATTATCTTAATGGAAAGTCAGTCACTCCTTTAAGATGCTTTTCCATCTGTTTCTCTCCTATACAAGGTGAATTGCATTATGCAGCCTAATATTCAGCAACAAACGGATTTGATCGGAACACCTAGTTGGATTGCGTCCGCTAGACCGTTTACCCTCAACCTTAACCGTTAACATAAGGTTCTCGAGGTTATGTCTATCCATATGATCCAAAGAGCTCCAGGATTCTTCGCAGGCAGGTAGTAGAAAAACAGGTTTTAATGTTGAGCTCACTAAACATGGACTGACTTGTTCTGAAGTCATTCTAAGGGATTCCTATCATCTTCCTCCAGCTCAGAATTTCGAAGGTGTCGATGCAATCGCGGTTAACTTTCGGCCGGTTATTGCCCATAGAGATTTGCAAAAGTGAAAGCAACGTGCTGATGTCAAGAGGAAAACAAAGCTTGTTTCTTCGCACCACAGCTGTTTTCGTTTTATACAAAAATAAAACAAAAAAAAGAACTGCGGCGAAAGCTGTTTATATTATATGTTTTATAATAAGGCCTCTCAGCCTCATCTTTTTAAAGCCCTCAAGGACTCCCGTTTTGCCCCAAATGAATGATTGAGGATTGCAAATCTTCTTCGTTTTCTTAGTCGTTCACTCTTGACAGAGAGGTCGTGGTCATGTCATGGTCGATTTTTTCTCCACGGGAGCTCTTGTGATGTGTCTTTGTTTTTGGCGAAGTGAGAAAAATCATTGGCAGAGTTTTCTGTGACGGATTTGATGAGGTCTGTCCATCGTGTTAAAGAGCGGCCACGAGA
>DWHR010000061.1:0-13290 GCA_018248075.1 Eurytides protesilaus protesilaus
TAAATTTTTCAATATAAGGATGTTCCCATTTTGGGAATTTGTGGAGAGGACCTGTAAAATAAAGTATTTTTATACAATTAGCGAATTTTTATATAAAATAATCTATAAACGCACTTTATAGTTTAATCTAATTTTAAAGATGTTTCTATTTGAATGATTCTTTAGTGCGAACAAGGTAAAGTCGGCAAGTTAGTAATATATTTTATGTTATGACAACAAGTCAATAAAAGGTTATTAAATTGTATACTTACCATCGACTTCACGGCCAAAATAGCATTTCAAAGCTGTTTCTTTAGGCATTTTTATATACCAAAAACTATAAAAATACCGTAACCGCAAAGTAGCAAAATCCGTTATCAAAGCGCCATGTATCAGGTACGCAATCAATCGGGGTCCAGGAAACAAAGCCAAGTAATTTCAAATAGAAGTAGTCACAATATCCGTAAACAAGCCAAGTCTCAAAAAATGGGAAGCAATACGTATAGACCCGTACTCAGCACGAAACAAACACAACAAGTGAAAGATTTGAATTTGGTAACAGCAATTCTAGCGACAGTTATGATAAAAACTTACCACATATGTTCTATTGATGCATATAAATTATATGTTTTCAAAAATAATTGTTCCTATTGATATCCTGGCTTATTTTGTCTAATTTTTCTAAATGTTACATTCTAATTTTTTTAGTAGGAAATTTTTTGGCATTATTGGATCATGTTTGTACCTCTACCTTAAGAAAAAAAAATGTTTTAGTACCCTGTTACAGAGATGACGCTAATTTTTCGAGTTGAAAAATTGCAAGGGAGTTGCATTACCTTGGGCACCCCCCTCAGAGTCTCCAACCATGCTGTAATTACGGTAAACCTACCGTAATTTTTCTAGATCTACCACCCACCGTAGACTTGTTACTACGGTGCCACATTCTACCGTAATTTTGTTCGTGTCCTTAGTTCTTTAATGAAAACTCTTTATTTATTTAAATATTACTATTTTTACGGCAACACTGCAATGGTGAATAGAGGAGTCCCTAAGATTTCCATAAGAGAGAGATAAGATTCCATTTCCTAAGATTCCATAGAGTCCATAAGATTAAAACAACTGTATTGTGTTTGATGTTTTAATTATTTTGCATATGTTTGGTTTTTCTGCTGTTAAATAAAATGAGTGATTCTAGTTATTCAAGTGACGTGAGTGGTGGGGGGCCTTCAAAAAAACATAAGGTCACCCAAAAAAACTCGTACAAACAAAAATTTCGAGCGTAGTGTCTGTAAAATAACAACGACTTCTCTTCGTGGTTACGTGAATGACCCCTATAAAGCGATGTGTTTGTTTTGTGATACCATAATTCAGGCTGACATAAGTGTTTTGCAACGTTATAGTATGGGTGAGAAACACCAAACTAAATTAAAGTGTCCAAGCAACAACCAATTTAAAAAATGTTTCAAACGGGGAAAATATTGGCAGAGGAGGAAAAAGCTAAGTACGCAGAGCTTAAGCTAGCAGCCTTTATGGCTGAACATAAAATTTCACATGCAAGTATGGACCATTCATCAGATTTGTTAGTAGATGCATTTCCCGATTCGAATATTGCTAAAAATGTGAAAATGAAGCACACAAAGATGCAAGTTGTAATAAATAATGTGTTGGGAGATTCGGAAAAAGTAGACTTATGTGCTGATTTAAAGTCACAAAAGTTTTCGGTGCTAATAGATGAGAGCACCGACATCAGCACAGTCAAAACTATGTGCGTAGTTGTGCGATATTACGACCCAAAGATAGGGAGAGTTGTAAGCCGATTTTGGGATCTCATTGACCTTTTCGGCGATGATAACGTAAATCACACAACAACTGCAAAACGGCTATTTGAGGTTGTCATTAAATCGTTTAAAAATAGTTGCATTCCTCTAAATCACGTAGTAGGATTCGGTTCCGACGGTTGTAACACCATGATGGGCTGTAATAATTCGGTTTCTACGAGATTAAGACAGTTGTGCCCAGGAATAGTCGTATTAAAATGTATTTGCCATTCATCACATTTATTTTCAAGCGAGGCTTGCAAAGAACTGCCACTCGAATGAGAAACTCTAGCTCGCAATATCTATTACTATTTCAAAAATAGCAGTAAGCGGCAAAGTCACTTGAAAGCATTTCAAGAGTTTTGTAACACAAAAGTACATAAAATTTTGCGACTAGCCCAAACTAGATGGCTCTCTCTGTCAGCTGTTGTCATTAGGATCTTAGAACAATGGGACGCCCTTGCACTCTATTTTGATGACAGGTGGCTTGAAGACCATAAAAGCCGTAAACTACACATTGCGATAAGAGACCCTATTCGAAAGGCTTACTTTTATTTTCTTTCATGGATGTTACCGAAGTTAAATAAAACTAACGCATATTTTCAAAGCGAGTTTACTGTTATAATATGCACGTCAAAATGCAGGATTGTAATGAGAGCTGCTTCTATTAATTATACCCTGAAGTTATGTAAACAATACTTCACTTGATGCTATCGACCCTACAGACGAGAGTAAATATCTCCAGACTGAAAATATTTATCTACGAAAAACAGCTTTTACTTCCTGAAGTAGTTAATGATGCCATTGCTGTAAAAAAAATTCGAGAAAATTGTCAACAATTCATTATCAAGCCTTCAGTTGGAATTAGAAAGAGATATAGTCTAGATGACCAGCTGCCAAATGCCATTTCAACTTTTGATAACAAAAATTGCATATCTTTCAGTGAAAATAGACAAACATCCCTAAACTCAATTTTCAAATTATTACCTCGAATAGCTCCCACGACTCTTGAAGCCCAGTAGATTATAGACGACGAATGGCGACATTTTCCAAATTATGTCCAACAAAACAAGTGGAAGTTGAACTTGGACGATTCTCCAGAAGTATTTTGGCATCATGTATCGGAGATGAAGACTAAAGAGGAGTCGCCGCCATTCTTTAATTTGGCACGTTACATGTTAGGAATGCTATCCCTGCTACCTACAAACGCAGACTGTTAACGCATTTTTAGTAATTATCACTGACTTGAAGACGAAGAAAAGAAATCAGCTCTCAACAAAATCTATTGCTGGAAACCTGTTAACGCAGCAGGTTATTAACCGTTTCCGTGCGGATGATGCCGCACAGGCACCATGTAAATCTATTCCGTATGGCGTATGGTGCCCGAGAGGATACAAAACTAAAACATAAAAAACTCGGCTAAAACTACATTTTTCAAAAGAGTCCCGTAAATAAAAGTGTCTTTATTTGTCACCCATATCATGCGTACAATGTTCGTTTCAAGTAATTTCGTAAATTAACAGACTTCAGGGGTTGTAAACCTTCAATCTAAGTTGTAAACCAAGTTGTCGAGTCACATTATATTATTGATTATAATTCTAAAAGCCAGCATTCTGGAATGTTTCTCAGAAAATCAAATGCTTTTGTCATAAGGTTCATTTTTGCCTCAAAACATGACGGGGTTACAAAGAGTGCGGGGCGACTTAACAGACAATGGGTTTTACCTGGGGTTTTACCAATTTTTTGTGCTGTTCGCCGTCCCTTCGCCTACGAAGTCCCGTATGCCCTTGTGTATACGGTTGATTATTGTTTAAAACTAAGCCCCGTTCATAATTGTTTGCGCCGGCGCATAATTTTTTCATCCCGCACTTCTGTCTTGCTACCCTTAGTAAACAGACGTGATCTTACTGCTTATATTATCGACGACATTCGCTTGTGCACTTGGACTCCGTGATTTTACATTTGTGACGACATTGGCTTGTGTTATTGGACTCTTTGTTTGTGACAACTATATCCTGTTTACCTGAACTCCGAGATTTGAGATTGCCTTTCACTAATTTCGCTACGTGCCGTGCATTAAAGGTAAGTTTTTGGTCTTATATTTATAATAATTAACGTTATTCACCCCAGAAACCTATAATTTATACATTTTACCTATTTATTGGTACCTCTATTTCGTAAGAAATTGCAAAAAAAAAACTTTTTACATAAAATGTATTATTTTTTATATTAACTTTGTTTTGAAATGTTTATAATCAAGGTTTATGCCCATTTTCACTCACACCACACACTGTACACACAGAAGGTACAGAATAAAACGAAAAATAAAAGCAATAAGTTCAATAAACACACAGTAAGCGAAACGCTTTTACAGTGATAGTCATAGTGATAACGTTGGCCGCATCACCCATGGGCTGGTCCGGCCGGCAAATTTCGTGATTTCGTCAAACATCGGCGGTTCTCGGTAATCTTCGAATCGCAAGAGCGCCGTTACGGAACTTAATTATCGGATACTTTCGAATTATCGGAGTTGAAAATTTTGGTGAATTTTGGTGCAGCCCTAGTAAGTAGCTTATTCTGGTATTTATTTTTCAGTTCCTAACGGAAATGGCTGCGAGTCCACCATCGGCACTATCTCCTCAACCTGGGCCGTCGAACTGGGATGTCTTGACTGCGCAGTTGTCTGGCATAATGTCTCCCCAAAATATTGATTTACAAGATATGTCAGGTTTAAATGTTGAAATAAGTGACGCTGATCTCTACGGGATTTTAGCAGACAATATGGACGACATCATTGACGAATGGGTCAATGAAAACCCAGAAGCCGAAACAGGCGACTATGACGAAGAATTGCCAACACAGATGCAAGAGAGCACGCCTGAAGCACCGAATACTTGGTATCCTGGTAACCCTACCAGTATGATTAAAATTCCTTTTACCGGTACACCAGGCCTTTTACCGCCTCATAACATGCATGGTAAAAGTTATATCGATTTTTTCTTTCTATTTCTTAATGAACATTTATGTAATTTAATTGTAGAGAGTACAAATAAGCGTGGCAACAAATTAAAAACCGAAGTAAATACCTCTCGCGCTAGGTTTGCTAAATGGAAAGATTTAACAATACCTGAATTAAAAGTGTTTATCGGCGTAATATTGTTTATGGGTACCGTTAAATTAAACAGAATGGCTGATTATTGGTCAACAAATTACTTAATGCGGCTTAGCCCACATTTATTTATGTCAAGAGACAGATTTTACTTAATTTTAAGGGCACTAAACGTCCAAACTGAAGAAAGACCCGAAAGCATTTTTAAAATAAAACCTTTGATTGATTTATTTAACCAATCAATGTGTTCCATTTATTACCCGGCAAAAAACATCGCGATTGATGAATCTTTAATATTATGGAAAGGTCGTTTGTCCTTCCGCCAATATCTTAAAGGGAAAAGACATCGTTATGGCATTAAATTATATATATTAGCTGATATGCATGGGATTATACAAAAAATACACCTTTATGCTGGTTCTGGGGATCAATTGGTGGGTGGCAGAAACCACGTGAATAAAGTGGTAATGTTATTATTGGAAAAATATATTAATAAGGGACATTCACTATATGTTGATAACTTTTATACGAGTGTGGGATTAGCAGAGGAGTTATTAAATAAAAAAACATATGTAACAGGGACTCTCCGGGCAAAACGCGCTGGCAATCCTAATTTAATGCATGATAAATTAAAAGCCGGGGAATCTTGTATAATGCACAATAGAAAAAATATTGTTGTTACCAAATGGTTGGATAAACGAGAAATCTTGTTTTTAAGCTCTGAACATGACAGTAATTATAAAAAGACCACTAGTCGCCGCATACGCAGTGTAAAATATAAGCCTGCGCCGCAAGTAGAGTATAACAAATATATGCGAGCACTTGACAAGCACGATCAACTCTTAAGTTATTACTCATGCCAACACAAAACGATGCGCTGGTATAAAAAAATTATTATACATATCATCCAAATATGCTTAGTGAACGCTTTTTTGTTCTATCGAAAAATTAACAATTCAACTCTAGAACTTTATGATTTTAGAAAGGCTATATTAGAAAATTTATTGCCAAATGAGCTTGCTCGATCTCCAAATGAAAGAATACATTTGCCTATACTACTCCCAAAGCATGGCGGAAGGGTTAGTAGAAAACGGTGTAGAATATGCTACAAAAAAACAAAGAAAAACAATCAAGTTCTTTATGGGTGTCCTGATTGCCCAGGATTCCCAGGATTGTGTCTCACCCCATGTTTCCGGGAATACCATAAATATTAAAAATGTTATATGGCTTTGCGAGGAATGTTTAATTGGAAACACATTTAAAAGATTACTTTTTTATTTATAAATTGTTCTCTCACAATAATCAGGCTTTTACATAATGAAAAATCAGTCTCTTACATAATTACAATAATTAACCTTATTCATAAGTATCACGTTGTACGTAACTAAAATATTAATAAATCTATATAAGCACTAAACCTGGTTTCATTTTACTCTTATTCATCAGCTCTATCCTCACACATTACTATAAAGTTGATAAATAATTATTTCAGAATTTCTATAATATTTTGCATAATTGCATATCTTTCATTTATACTAAATCGTAGCAATTCGTTGGACACGAATTCTCCAAAATATTTGCAACCATGCAAATCAATAGTTGTTGGAATCCGCCCCTCATCTATTTCTTCCCGGGTCTTTTCGGTGCTCGTGAAATTATCTTTTGTTAATTTTTCTGTGCATGTTGCACAATCCTTAGTTGTTTTTTTTATAGTTCCACCACCCTTATTCACTTCTGGTTCCCAATCGTGATAAGTTTGTGAATTCTCATAAAACACGTCGTCGTCGTCGCATTGAGTTTCGACTTCTGATTGAGGAATATATTTCATTTTTTTTCTGGGTAACTCTACAACAAAATAAAAAGGTGGTCAGTTAAACGCTTAACAAAAATTCACATTTTTAATAGATAGACAAAGATATTTTTATCAATATAAATACATTTACATTCTTATCCAAATAAAACACTTCTTAATCATGTAAGTGTTTGTAGGTACGAGTAGAATATGTTCGATTCATTAGAATTTCCATTCAGTTATATGTTCTATATTAGTGTTTTGTAGAGAAACAATTTTACCATCAAAATAGCGGATTTTAAAATTGTTTCCCTACAAAACACTGTATAATAAATACTCGCTGCAAACTCAAATGGTATAACGTGAACAAATACTATATAACACTCTTGAATAAATACATCCATAAAATAATGCAAAAGGTTTACAACACCTGATAGAAATTAGTCACTTACCTTCCATTTCGATAAAAACACACAGATCTCGTCACTTTAAACGCACTGAACGAATTTACTGACTGTTTATGTTCGATACACAACGGCAAATGACTCTTTAACAAGTGGAAACACGAGAACAAGCTAAAGGTTACAATTCATGGCGGATGATTCCCCAGGGGAATCATTAAAGTCTCTGGCGCTTGGTGCCCCAGAGGCATCACGGAATTTTTCTTTGACGCCAGGCACTAAAGATTGCTAAAAAGACCTCCGCACGGAATCGGTTAAAGAAAACAACTTTATGAACTTTTTTAATTTAGTATCCAAATACATATTTTTTTAATTTTCAATCTCTGGGTGATGACCGCAGCACAGTGCCAAGCACATCCTGAGTGGTTCTTATGGGCAGGTATTTTCCTTGCCATCAGGTGCACAACTGACTTGTCTAGTCACTTTATCTCTTTAAAAAAATATCATCTACAAGACACTACAAGAGCAACTGCAAAATATTATTAAAAAGCCACTTTAAATATTTAGAATCCAGCAATGTCATTGGAAAATCCAAAATAAAACAATTTTAAAGTTAAATTTTATTTACATATCTTTTAATGCTTTTACAGCGCATATATTGTACAATAAAAGATTTTGCAATCTTGTCCATGCTTGAGCAGATGCCTCTTCAACACATACCAATACATTCTTAAGTTCTTGACTTTGAGAAATCTGTTTTGTATGTGTCTTTAAAAACAAACTGAGATATGACTGTGCCAATTCGAAATCTTTATTAGTTTTTATCATACTATCCAACATAGTAAGGAATTGTTTCATAACTTCTATTGAACCACCAGCATCAAGACCCATACTAACTATCTCTGCCTCAATAGTAGCGGGCGATAGTGACTTCAATTTATTAAGACACTGAGCAAAATCATCTTCATTGCTACTTGCCACTAATTTCTTTGCAAATGGTGTCAGTGTTGATAGTGATTCAGGTATTAGAAGTTTCTTATCCTTACTGCTTTTCATATCCTTATCTAAATCAAACTCAAGTTCAAGACTTGGTATTGTTGGTAAAAAGAATGGAGCAGATTTTGGGATTGTCAAGGGCGTTTTTGGTTTGTTTCTCATTTTCACAATGTCAAGATTTAAAAGGTTGAGCCACCTTGATGTTGGTTGGTCAGAAAGTGTGATCAGTTCTTGACTAATCTGTTCTGGCGATTTGTATTCTGGCTCTCCATCCAAATCTATTGTCCCAATATCTTCTATATCATGTTTCTCAACTGTTGTGGTTGGCAACTCTGCGAAAGTTATAATAAAATATATTATTACAGCAAAAAATAACATGACTTCAGAATAAGTGATATAAGAAATCATACATACTCAATTTTGGAATATTCACTTCATTCCTATCTATCGCTTTTAGAAAAACTTTTTCATATAGAAGCTTATTTGCCCAAAGGAACACCCCCAACTCTCCAACATGTATTGTGGCTAAATAATCACCTGTTGGTGACATACTTAATGAGGTACATGGCTGCTCTACCTAAAATTTTTATAAAAATATTTAAAAAATATACACAAAGGTGACAAACTTCATTCATACTAATTTTACTTACATAAAATATATCCACAAGTTGAGCACTGGGAATGTCCCAAGTGCATATAGTACAGTCCATTGATGAGCTGACTAGCCACCTGTAAAATTAAATAAAGCGTCCACAAATATAGAGCAACCTGCTAAATTAGAAAATTAACAAAAAATAGAAAGTAAACATCAGTGACATGACAAACAAGTCATGCATCTAATGGTAAGCATCACATCTGCCCATAACAATGCAGTACTAACATAATAGACATATCAACTTGAGGTATGAGATGAAAGCTATGTCTTTGCCCAATAATTATGCTGGCATTTATACCCTTTAAACCAGAACAATGCTAGCACAGCTATGCGTGAAGGCATAATAACTGACAATACTGTGGTAGCACCCCAGACAGACTTTGCAAAGGAGTCCTATAAATTTTAATTTTCTTTTATCTTATACCAACGTTAAAACATTGATAAAACTTCATTGGAAACTTGATTGAAAGATTATACTACTAGCAAAGGCCATGCATAGATTAAAATTAGTCAACGAAGAACTATCATGACCAGTATGAGTACTATGGTGATTGTTGACTATATTAATCTATAGCTAGAGGTAGTGAGACCCACCCTGAAATAGTTTTGTTTCATTATACTCAAACAATAGAACTTAGTCTCTCCCTCCTCTGCATGGAGAGGAAGACTAAGTTTTATTGTGTGTTATATCACTTTATGTGTTAAGACATAAAGCATTCCTTATAGAATTTATCAACTCACCTGCTTTGACAGTCAAAATCTATATCATTTATCTTTCCAATGTGACCTTCAAACTTGCGAACAATTTTCATTGCATCTATATCCACTAGAGTTATAGAAAAATCTTCATTTGCCAATGCCAACAATCCACTTTCCCTGTGACATTTGGTGCTACTTACAGATTCTTCTAATTTCAAAACATGGAATGGATTGGTAGCTAAAACACAATTGTTATAAACATAGATTAGTTTTGAATTATGACTGATATTTTTGTTTTATGACTGACTTTTTTTTTGAATCAACACTGTTATATATGGGATAACATAACAAGCAAATTGATTTTTATTTATTACTTAAAATATAACTTTGTAATGAAAACTGCTTTATTATTTTATGTTACAATGCTATAATAATTACCTGTTTTAAAGTACCAAAACTTCAGTTTGTCATCACCCCCAACGGTAATTACCCTTTGATTACAAAGATCAGTTTCTACACCTCTTACTGCTCCTTTGTGCGCAAGTTTCTTATCTTTGCCATAGAATCCTCTATACAAACCAGATTGCATGTTGAACTTATGCACTTGCCCATTACTGTAACCTTTAATGTAAATTAAGATGTCAATACAATAACCAAAAAGAAGCAAATCAATAAATTGAGTTTATTATTCAGTGTCATCATAAATTAAATATTAATATCAAAAATTGAAATATGAGAAAAAAGTTTTTGGTTTCTTTTTTGGTTTTGGGATTAATATATAAAACATCAATAATATTATATGTCATTTCTCTATATTGAACTAAGTGATGAAATATTTTCTTACCTATAACAACAAAATTACCACAATGTGTAACTGTTAAGCATGTAGCTTGGACGCCTTTCTCCATTTCAGGTGGTTTTAACTTATGCTGTCCCATACATATCTTGTTGTAGGACCAAGTGGTGGCCATGTACATGCCATCATGAAGTGATGCTATACTATCCCACTGCTTGTCACGTTGCATGCAAGAACTTAACTTGGTGATGGATGGTAGAACAAGATAATCAGTTTGAATCCTCTCTGTAAACAAGTGTGTTTTTATTATTTTAAGTGGTAAGACTCTTTCAGAGTGCAACTATGGCGGTATCACAGCTTTGCCAGATATTCTGTTGCCAATCAGTAGTGTGTAAGCACTAATGTGTTCCAATTTGAAGGGCAATGCTGCCAGTGCAATTACAGGGCAAAGAAATATATCACCTTACTTGACACATGATCAAGTCCTGCATCTGATGGTAAATAACTTGATTGCACAAAATAACATAGTGCCACAGAGTAATTTGAACTACATGAATCCAAAACTGCTGAATATGGTATATCTCTATGCCCAAAAATTACCCGAAACATTTCCCACAAATCGGAACAAAATATAGCTCTTATATATCTGCTTCTTGGGAGTTACTTTGGTACTAAGCCAGGCATACGCTTCAAATGGCACCCTACCATATTGATGTTAAATTAACTAAAATAAGGTCAGTTAGGTCAGTATGAAGGTAAGAGATTGTAGTTACTTTTCTTTTTAGAAATTTTTCTGTTGTATGATGCCTTCCCCATGCTCTTGTTGAATGTTTCAGTGACAGTATTCATTATGTGGAGGCTGCTGTCTCTTCCAGCTGCAAGGAGATTCTCGCCTGTAGGTTCACAATGCCTCACCAAGTTTGGAGGATGTGAATGACCTTCTCTGCAATATTTAAGATGAAATAATAAATTATATTTAATATTATAATCACTAATCTTTTTATAGCACTATATAAAAATATTAAAGACCGTTTCTGTCAACAACAGTCCATTGTCTCTCCATGCATAAAAATAGAAAATTACAGAAAAGTTTCATGAGGGAATAGCTAAATGCATGATAAAAATAAATAATGAATTTGTGATTTATTACCTAAACCATTGCTTGCATTAGCATGAAAATGAATATATCTTAAATAATAGCTAAACAGCAATTCAATAATATCTAACATTAATTTTTATGTTGTGTTATTTTTGTATAACAACAGTACTTAAAGTATATAGTCACCTTTTTTTTAAAAGTCTAGCACCACCATCTGACATATCAAAGATCCACATTTTTAATGAGTTATCTTGAGAGTTAGTCACCATTAATGGTTCTGACATAAGACATTGCATTCCATTAATTCTAGATGTATGCGCAGATTGAATCTGAGACATAACTCTTTTCTCCTCTAAGTCCCACATTACTATATGTCCCTTTGTACTACCTGTAACCATTACAGGAATTCCGTCCAACCGAAAAGACAGGCAACTGACCATGCCCCAGTCATGAACAAACTCCATGACAATCTGATCATATCTCAAGTTGTGCAAAATAATTTTTCCATTAGCAAGGGCAATTGCTACTACGTCAACCGCCGGAGCGGGCTCTATAACTGTAACTGCCGAATCCCAACCTTTGAATGTAAAAACCAATTTTGATGTACGCACATTCCAAATTTGTAGTTGCCCTTGCCTGCTTCCAAGTAATATCTTATTTAGATAAGTAGGGGGATGGCATATCGATGTTATTTTAAAAGTTTCAACGTCAAAACTAAGTTCTAAAAATTCAGATTCTTCCTTTATATCAAATATTTTCAGAATATTATCTTCATCGATGGATATTAAATGTGTTCCGAAAGGTAGAAGTTTATAAATCGGTGCTTGATGACCTTTATATACATGCTTTAGTTCGCACCCTCGCCTCCAAGCATAAATGTTATTTTCACTAGCAGTATAAACGTGAAAATTATCACCGCTCATACAGGTTATGGGTCCGGGATGTTCACCACTCACGCTTAACAAACGAAATTTATCGCATCCATAGGTATGGAACCACTTCCCAACACTTGTACATAATAATGTTTCACCGCGTCTTTTAATAAATCTTGCCACAAATGGTACATGTGTGCTGACATAACCTAATACTCTTGAGCCTGTAAATATCCTACTACTTGTTTTTTCCGGCATATTAAATTTAAAGTTCACTTAAATATTACTCCAGTCACAAACAATTTAACAGAACATAAAAAAAAGTTATATTTTACACTATATAGCACGTGTTGTTATTTACTTTTAACTTGTCATCTATTAATCATTCAAACAATATCAACACTATCTTTCAATGGTCAGTTTGACATGAATACAAGTGTTTCCTGTGTAATTAAATAAAAGTATTATTGCCCTATAAAAACTTATACAAAGAATTGGAATGAATACCATCTTGTATCTTCAATTATCCCCTACGGCGTCATTTTTAAAATACTAAGATTCCATAACTTTTATAAACCCCAAAGGGTCAGTCTAGATATTTTTAAAAGATCACTCGTAAGGACATGCGAGAGTGGACAAAAAATTTGAATTTTTTTTCCAAGGTTCCTTTGGGATCCGGCATGTGGGCCTTTACGATGGTGGCTACTAATTTATACAAGTAATCAGTTGTTGGGAACGCTGAAAACTAGCCAGGGACGCGAGTGTACTTAACAATTGGTGGTGTGGTTTCATCGTACTCAGAAGCGAGAACGAACTACAAAGAAAAATGAGAAATTTTTGGCTCTCTTAATAAAATATTTCGAAAGATTTCTAAAGGGAAAGTATGGTCGGTAGTCTGCGTTTGTTATTCATATTACCATTATACGACATCACACTGATACCATTTGGACAATTTGTAGTTTAGACAACAAAAACTGTGCTGCATTGAATCGGGCAGAATCGTACGGGGCTCGCTCTACGTCATCGTGTAAAGTAAATAAAGAATGTTTCATAAGGTACCGAATTTCTCCTTAAC
>DWHR010000062.1:0-13284 GCA_018248075.1 Eurytides protesilaus protesilaus
ATATATATGTGTGTTAATTTAGCAATTGTATTTTACCGCGATTACTGCGGCGAATATGACGGTTCGTTCGCAAGGCTCTAAACGTTCTACCATGTATAAAAAAACCACGCAAGGAATGAATTTTACAATTTTTTTAAACAGTGTGATACTTCGTTTCGAACTTAAAAACTTGTCTTAACTAATAGTTATATTTAAATGTGCATAGAGGTAACATTTCTTTGTCATAAGCAAGAGTAACATGGAACGTTAAACAAACGTCATAGGTATTTCTTTTTTGTCCTTGTAAATAAAGTTATAATATTTTTAAATTACTCGAAGGAACAAAGTCTGAAACATTAAAAGCAGTCTTCGAAGAGTCAGGTAATTTTCCCAATCTTTACATTGTTATATATGCGAAGCACGTTTTATTCAGATATAATTAATCAAAGTTGTAATTTACACACAAATGTAAATATTTATTTTTATATTCGAAATCAGTGTCGTATTTTTAGGTCGCACATTACTTCATTAATACAACGACTAACTATACTATAAAACGGCTATACTAGTGACCTTCAAGACATGGGAAGGTCAAAACAATGTTTATATAATTCTGTATTGTTCTTTTATTTTCTCATTCGCCGTCTGTGATCAGTGTCGTTATTCGTTCATTGTCCTTGTTTACGGTGGCCGTTGGCTGCTATATTCAAAACATGCGGAGGTGCTAGCATGTTAGTTATCACATCTTTCTTGTCCTCTTGCTATTTTTAGAAATCAGACTGTTATAAAGTGTTTATTTATATAATTTAAAATATTTGTTTGTACGTCATATAAAATTTAGCACGGAGTTGTTCAACAATTTAACTTGCTGAAGGTAAATATGTATAGTATTTAATGCTATTCAATGTGTAGATTTGTTTAATAATTTCATTCTTTTTTTAACATTTAAACAAGAATTTATTTGGCATAGTTGTCTGTTTTAATCTTAAGGAAGTTCATCATACAATTTGGGTTCAATTGGGTAAATAGGGCTTGAATTTTATTATACTGTAAATAAAAGTTTGCAAACAGAAATAAATTGTATTAGCTTTGACAAATGTGGTATTGATGGGTTGTCATTTTACTTGTCTATTTTAAACAGAAGATTATGTAGACAATTGAATTTAAAATACAATTTTAAGGGTTGTCAAGATATAAAAAAATATGTATTTCTTATACTAATTATTTCCTCAAACTTGTTGATGAAAATTAATTATTCACACAGACAAATTAGTATTAATTATTATAAATTCCTAATACTGACTATTGTAATGTAATAAAACACTGAAACTAGTACATTGCCCTAATGTAGGTAGATATTTTTCACAATCCTTTGTGATAAGACTCCATATAGTTGCTTAATTTTATTTTTTTTCTGTTATCCTGGTTTTACTTTGAGGTACTTTTCCATCAAATTTCATTCACTTTAACATTTCTAATTATTTGCAAATTAAATTATATACATGATTTTATCAATCATCAATAAATTTTAATCATCAATAGCTCGAGCCTCCTAAACATTTCGTTTTTTTTGCAACATTAGTTAGTGTATAATCATAATATTCCATGTCCAATAAACATTTTATTTATTTAAAAGGTCATTATTAAAATCAAAATATTGAGATGTTGACCAGATCATAAACATAAGGATAGTAAAATCTTTTCCTTATGCACCTTAAATATTATTGTAATAATAGTATTCCTATTAATGAAAATATTTTAAACATGAATACATTTCAAACATTGTATTATTAATTACACCCAAATTGTCCATTATATCTTAACGATATGGCCAGTGATTTATGTGTCAACATATCAAAAGAGATATGATATCATAATTGTAGAACTAATATTTACTGGCCTTATCTCAATGAGTGTATTTTTCTTTAAAACATCATCAATACACACATACTGATAGTGTCATACTATTAGTTGTACTGTAAGCAGTCTGCATTTCTGTGTTATTTTCCCAGTGTCGAACGTCGCGACAATGAGTAAGCTGTGCAGACAGGTCTCCATTGAGTCGCCTGGGCCCACACTCAGGGAATGCGTATTCAGTTTCGATGTGCCCGTGCCCGACGTGCCCATGTACGGAGCGAGGATTAGAGTGGTGTACGCAGGAGCTTGCTACCGGGCCAGCCGCACTCGCTCAGCCTCCGTTTGCAGCACATCCTCTATTTCATCGATTAGCAGTCTAACCGGCGACATGGAAAGCTTCAATATCCACGGTTCAACTCCGGCGCACATAGGTCTTAGAGACGGCGCACTGTTCCCCGGATATGAGGTGGCCGGTGTGGTGGATGCGATCGGGAAAGCTGCCGAACGCGTGGACGGCATCACCGAGGGCACTCGCATCGTACTGTATCCTTACGAGGGTGTGCCCCACGGTTATGCGGATTACATAGTCGTTCCGGACTTTAAATGCCTAGTCCCGGTCCCGGACGATTTGCCGCTAAGCGTCGCTGCAATGCTACCGACCGGTGCACTCCTCGCTACCAACACTGTCCAGATGGCCAGCGAATGCCTGAAGAGCATGCTGGAGGGGCCCGATCATAGGGACAAGGCGACGGTCCTCATCGTTGGCACCGGCGGTCTCGCTCTGTGGGCTCTGCGCATCGCCACCCACTACTTCAAGCTGAGCAAGCACCACGACCGCATAAAGATCTCCGTTGCCACGCTAAAGGATGAAGGCTTCGTTCTTGCCAAGGAGAGCGACGAGTGAGTCGTTATGTGTTACCGTACGTTTTGCTCTCGTGCGGTTAGGTAGTAAAATTAAACTGGTCACTTCATTGTAAACAGGATAAGCGTTGTGCAATGGAGCGAGGATCTCTACGAGCGTCAGCTGATCGAGCGTACAACAGACGCCTGTGGGGGCCCCGTCGACATTGTTCTGAACTTTGGCACTACGTCGCGGTCTCTTCACCGCTCTCTACAGTGTCTCGCCCCAGTAAGTACTTTCAATATTATAGTCAAAGTAAAGAATAAATAAATTTATGATTGATTGTTTCAAATGCTTAAGTGAAATCTACCACAGGTCCAGCATCAAATTTCGACTTTTACTAGTCTAGATTTCTTTTTGCGGACAAATATTTTTAATCGTGCTTTCGCCTGTAATAAAAGCTTCAGATAGTTAGTAAATGATGCACGGGTTTACTGAACCTTTTATATTAATCCGGTATGTTTCTGCTACTACACCAGAAGTCAGTTCACACAGTATAATATAAGAGTATCATACATAGTCTCATGGAAGGCTGGCGTGAAGTGTAGGCGTCGGTTCTTGAAAATTGCCAATGCAACTGTCATCAAACGGGCGCTGTGGCCTAATTTGTCAATTTCTATTTTATTTTGCATTATTTTAACTTCCCTTTGATTCCGCGAGATCCCTGTACTGACTGTGTCACTGCTTCAATATGCGATTTTCAAATTTCGTTCAACCAACAATTCTTTCATTCAAATTCTTTGCGTTCAAAATACTTACCCTATTCTTCTTCCTTGCGATAAAACTATGATTTACCATTAGACGGTTTTATTAAAGATGGAGACTTGATGTTTTTATTCTGAATAACAAAATGTGCTTTGCGATGTTGTCTTGTGTCGCTTGATTTAGCCAGTTCACTTTATATTTTTGACGATTTGTCGTTTCGCTAGCGTGTGGGTCTCACGGTTTCTCAATTTTGTTTTGTATCCCATCAGGGTGGCATGGTCCTCGTGACAGAAGAGGTCGGTGAAAAGCTGATGCCCAAATTCGCCAAGAAGGCTGAGGAGATGCGCGTTCACATCGTCGTCGTCCCGAATGGCACTATAGAGCAACTGAAGGAGCTCGTGCATCTAGTTGCATGCGGTGATGTAAGTTTCTCATCGATCCTTTGCGTGTATCTGAATTCAAAGATTTTTCTTTTTTTTTAAGAGAGATATAAAGTGATGAGATGAACAAGTCGTGCACCTGATGATAACGTCACATATGCCCATAACAACACAGTACCTATGTGGTACCTGCTTGGCTCTGTGTTGCGCTCGTCATCCAGAGATATAAGATGGTCTATCTCTTTGCCCTGCAATTACTCTGGCATCATTGCGCTTCAAACTGGAACACACGTGCTTAAACGCTACTACTTGGTGGCAGAATAACTGGCAATTCAGGGGTACTGCCCCAGTCGTACTCTGCAAGAGTCCTTCCTATCGGTTCTAGATTCTACATGATTCAGGCATTGATTTTTTTACAGTCTACGGACTGAGTTAAAAAATATCCGTCAAAAGTCAAAAAAATTTATCATCGTCTCAATAGAATCTCGCTGTTAAAAATTTGAAGGACTTAAATGTTTTCAAAATTTCAATGTCAGAAGTTCAATCTACATCACAAGGACCCACGTTACAAATTTCAGGTAACGAAAATAACAAAAAAAATACAAAATTTTAAAACAAAACAATACTAAGCATTATACTATCGAAGTTTGCCAAAAGTTATATATGTTCAAACGGTCTATTTAGCGCTTTCAACACACACATCACAAACATCAATTAATATATGGCATAAATTGGCTGTGACTACCTACCATATAAATGATAAAAGAAAAAGAGCGGCCCTTAATCAGTTTTATAGCAGTTGGTACTACATTTAATCAGACAGGACAAAAAGTGGGTATTACCAAATTTTATAAAATTGAAAACACCATCGCCCTACCCTTTGACAGACAACTCTTTTGGCAGTTCATTGCATTAAATGTATGTTATACTAGATGAACGTGTACATATATTATGTACCAATACTGCAAGGCCCGCTTTAGTATATACATAGACGCAACATGTCTAGTTTTCTAAGTGGTAGGACTCTTGCAGAGTCCGACTGGGGCGGTACCACTGCATTGCCAGATATTTTGCAGCCAAGCAGTAGTGTGTAAACACTACTGTGTTCCGGTTTGAAGGGCAACGATGCCAGCATAATTACAGGGCAAAGAGATAGACCATCTTATATCTCTGGGCGCAGCAAAGAGCCAAGCATGCTTTATGTGGTACTGTGTTGTTATGGGCAGGCGTGACGCTTAGCATCACGCGCACGACTTGCACGTCTCATCACTTTATCACGTAAAAAAACTATCAATATATCTGTTTCTCCTAAAGCTTTCCCTTTGCTTTAGGAGAAACAGATATAAGTAATAGATATGTTTATCGGTTATTATGTTTCGGCGCAAATAGTGAAATCATAAAAGCTTAATCTGAAAGTACGATTAACTCTCGTATTAAACGATAATAAATAAATATTACAGGACATATCACACTCGGCCATCTCATCCTAGAGAGAATTAGGCAGAGCCTGTCGTATAGTAACTAGACATCTGATATACACACACACACACACACACATATATATATATATATATTTATCTATATCCTGGGAGGGATTAGAACACACAATGTTTCAGTTTTGCAGTCAAGAGCACTAACTACTACGCATACTGGCTAATTATACAGTTATAGTCATACTGAACATATAAAGCTAGACTCAAATAACTTATAAACATGATACTTATATTCCACCTCAAAAACGTATAAAGCACACCTGCGTGGATAATATGAGGCTAAAGCATATATCTAGTAAACTTAATGTCTTTGCAGCGTATTCATTACATTGCTCAAAATAGTCGTTTCGGGCTTTTAACTTCGAAAGCTTATAAAGTCAATTTGTATAATGAAATTTTACTTTTATGTAGGTACATAGTACTCATAATGTTCATCGTTTTCCATTGTTGTATAAATTTGCTAATTAAAAAAATATATTAAATTACGACTCTTAATATTAATGTCGTTATAAAAGTAATAAAATTCCTTAAGATAACTTCTAACACTTATATTGTAGTAATAAATATTCAAACGGTTTTTAAAAGAGATTTTAAGTTTCTTGCCGAATCTAATGATACTTCATTCTTAGCGAGTGGTAGCTTCCTTGCACATATTTAAACAAATATATTTTGATTGATTGTTTAGTTATGTCTGCAAATGTTCCTTAATAAAATCGTGAAAGTCAAAATAGTACCTATACTTACACTTAGCGTCACTCCCGTCCATAACAACACAGTACTACAGAACGTGCTTGGTTTTGTTCTACCATTGTCACCTTTAGATAGAAGATAGTCTATCTCTTTGCTCAGTAATAATGCTAATAACGTTGGATTTCAAACCGAGACACAGTATTGCTGACACACTACTGCTTAGCAGCAGAATAACTAGCAATGCAGTGGAACCACCCCAGTCGGACTCGGCCACTATCTAATTAATTCAATATGTATATATCTAATTAATTCAATATGTATCATCATCATATTCAGGGCTTCTTCATTTTTTAAATATATCTAAAATAATTTAATGTTTCTTCTAACAATTCTTCTTCTTGTATGTGTCTTCCGCTAGTAACTTCATACGTTTTCTCCATTTTAAAGCCAACATAGACACGAAACCCGCTGAGATGTTTTACATCCTAATACCCCTGTTAAATTAAAGAAGTGAATGAACCAGCTGTTTTGCCCAATAACCGCTTATGACAATAAGGTCCAATAAAGGTCCACCGAATACTTCCGACAATCTTTCCGACCGTGATGTTTATTTCATAAATAATTCCGCGGTTTAGGCCGCGGCGTATTATAACAGGCGACGCGTGAAACTATTTATCTTGCCGTTATGAAAATCCAAATGTTATTACGCTAGAAAGTTGTGTTTTTTCACATTTGATATATTATAAATTTCTACCTAGTTTTAAGTGTATAATATGTACGATGTAAAAATCTTAATGAATAATATAAATTTGAGGATTTTGTCGCGTTATAGTGTTTGTTTTCTTATACTTATTTTCTAGTTCTATTTATATTTCTTGACGTTTCAAATACTTTACAGATTTCATGTACACGGAACCGATGGAAATGTAAAACGTCTTTATCTAATAGCCTAAAATCATAATTTATTCATCTCTTATAACCTAAAATCTGTTCCACTGCTGGGAAAAGCATAAGGAAACAAAAGTTTTACGTTCTCATTTTATTTAAGGGCTTAAAATTTAATTAATCCAATAATGAGATTGCTTAAATCTTTGCGTCATATTTAATGGCAAAACCGACTACGGAGTTGGATTAAATAACAACTAGCTACAAACGATTATCGTCAAATTTTTTTCTTTTTTTTATATCATTCCACTAAAAGAGCCAAAGATCCAAAGATGATCATCGTTTCTATAAAGCTTCATTTGCTACCAACTGAAATCCCTCGTTCTGCGAACATTGGATGTGCGTTACATAAATATTATATTCTGTTTTTTTTTCATTCTTTAAAGAATTGACCAATGTTTCGATTTTTACTATATCATATTGCTTACAGTTTTGGATGACAAATTCCCTTGGTTATTAAATAATGAAATATTTCGGTCATGACACACGACTCTTTGAAATGATTTGTCAGCGTCACTTCACCCATCCGAGATAGTTATTAATTTCAAAGCATGAGTAAATAGGTGTTTATTAAAGTACAGGTACGAATACATTACAGCTTTCTATCGGATAGGTTTGTATTTAATAATTGGCCAGTATCTAAGCATAAGTGGGTTCACAGAAAATCAATTAGAACAAACAAAAGAAACTTTCGGAAATCTTTCTACGTGAGAAGTCCATCATATTATATAGCATGTGCATCAGAATCAAACAATTTTCACGTTTATTTTTTATAAATTTAACTTTTACAATAAGAAATGAAAAAAACGAACAAAAGTAAAAATATACTCAAAGAAAGTAAGTATATAATCCTAAATATCATTATATCTAAACTAAAATTTATATATATATAACGTTCTAGTTTTTTTTTCAGAGACATCTCTTACCGAATATATTAATGTAAAGTTTGGCTACTATAATTACTACATACCTTTACAATAAGCGTGCTTTTATAAACAGAAACCTTTATGGGCAACCAACCTCTACTGTGGGAACAAATTCTGGGATAATAAAAACATACATTTGATCTCTCCCTCCTTTTATATACATCATAATTATGTATCTTATAGGACAAGTAAAAAAAGATTTAAAGTAGAAAAACGGTAGTTACCAAATTGTCAGTTAGTGAAAATCTGGTTTGATGTTTAGCAAGTACTGTCCTTGCATTTTCGATATGCTTGGTGACATTAGCTACAAATACAATTTAATAATAGAACGAGTTTTTGATATAAATTTAAACTTTTGATGGTTTTAACACTGCACACAAGACCATCTCTCCCGTGACCATGAAAGCTCAAAAGTATTGGAAACGTTGGGAATTTAAAGCAAATAAAAAATAAAGAATAATTTTATAATATACTATAAATTAATCTAACAATGACCCAACCAATATATTATTTAATGTTTAGGGAATTCTCTGGTACACCTTCGAAGTTCATCGTCATTTTTTTGGATACAGTGTTAAGACGAACAAGTCATGCGCCTAATGGTTAACAACTGCCCATTACAAGACAGTGCCACACAGAACCTGCTTAACCCTACATTGTGATCCTCACCCACTACTATTTAATAGTTGGTTAGGAAATAACAATTTAATGTTAAATTCAGTCGTACGCCTGATGGTAAACTACACGCCTGCCCAGAACAACACAGTGCTATAAAAATTGCTTTGTATTGCACTGCACTGCGATTAAACATGTTATATTTCTTTGTATCACCCTGAGCGCGCCACTGCTTGGCGGTTGAATAATTACTTAATGCAGTGGTACCTCCCCGGTTGTTTGACAACTCATGAAGTATCGAATAATATACATAGTTACATACGAAAAATGTAAACCAATTAAGAACTACATTTAGAGCCAGTACGTTGTATATGTAAGAAATATATTATTTTTTTAATTGCAGTTGCGAAGGTTACTTCGGTATTAAGTATTAAGTTTATAGCATTGACATCATCCTTAACTGCTCATCACCGAGAGAGCACAGTGCAATGTCGATAATGTTATGTGTGTTACTGTGTTTTTATGGACAGGCGTCTTGCCTACCATCAGGCGATGACTTACTTTTCTCAAACCCTAGTTGTGATTTATATAGAGAGGAGATAATGAGACATGTCGAGTAATCATACAAACAGGAGATATCTCACATCTGACGCAAACGCAATGTTCAAAACTCGGCGAAACTACCTTATCTATTTAAGTTCTTGTTCTCTATTGCTCATAAGTCATATGGTTAGTTAGTCATACGGTTTAGTTAGGGCAGGAAACAATTTGCCATATGGGGGTATATGGCAAATTGTTTCCTGCCCTAACACCTTTCCAGTCGTACGTTATATTTGAGCCATGCTTGTGACATCCAACCGCGAAATATTGCACACATTTCGAACTAAAAGCGAGCACCGTGAGAGCACTTCAAAATGACAAATGCCGATATTTCCCATTTTAAACAGTTTGCTGTAACGCCCAAATAAACCTTACGTCAACCGAATGAAAACTATTCGAGTGAGTCATACATTGTAGGAGGATGATACAATTTCAATCAATACAAATTCAGGAGGATGATGCAAATCCTTTCTGGGATTTTACTATTGAATCGCCACCCAATAATGTGTAAGCACTACTGTATTCCAATTTAAAGTATTAACTGAGCATAGATACGTTACATTAAATCTCTTGGTGACGAGCACAGCGCAGGCCAAGCAGTTTTTTAGTGGGTCAAATAATAAATATTAAAATAACATACGGTATATTTAATTTTAAATAGTATATGGGCATGTAATACTTTGAAGCTTAAATATAAAGAGCACAAATAGCATAATAAAGAATATCTCTATAACCATCAAATTAATGTTCCAAAACATTAATTTATTTTGGGCTTCAGCTTTCCATTTTTTAATTACTAAATTGGTAAAATTGTATCCCAATAGCCTGGAGTAACAAAATTAAAGTCAAGAACAATCATACTTGACTTTGAAATAAATGTATTAACACAACCTTGGACGGAACCTTTATCAAATGTACTGGAATGGGTGTTATATATATATACATATGTATGTACAGACATATTTACATCCGTTCTAGTGCTCTTTTAAGTTTCTATTGATTTATTTATGAAACTAAATTTAAACAAATCTAACAACACTCCAACCAATAGGTTCCTGTCAGGGGTATCCCCTGGTATATTTTCGAAAACCAAGTTCTAATAACAAAAGAATTTTGATGGGATCGCTCTTGCGGTAAAGTTTTTACAATTAAAATAAAGGAAAATAAATCAAACAAAAAAAACAAACTGTTTTAAGCAATTTTATCCCGAATCCAAATAAGACGCCGTAAAAAATTTCTTAACTTTCAAACAATAATTACTCTTTTTTGTCAAGTAAATATCTATATATATATATATATCAAACAATATTGCAAGCTCTGTGAAGTTTAAGCCAAACAAAAAAATGTAATAATTGAAATAAAGTCTTAAAAATAACAGTAAAAATTGAAATGCTTTATATTCCATATATTTAAAAAACTTATTGGTATTTCGTAACCATCAATACTAGTTAAAAGAATAAGAATAAAATAACAGTCTTCATAACATTCAGTCATTCGGCACTCAAATTGCTCATGTGGTTTTTAATTAAATATAACATAAAACAATTTATTTTTAATTGAATTCAAAAAGAATAAACTTGGTGATTATTCCAAAAGGTCCTAGTCTCACTGAAAAATGTGACAACGGTAATATATAAAGACATTCCATGTGATAATAATGAAAAGGGGATAAAACCCGAAGCGTCGCATGAATCATATGGGGCTTTGTTTAATGCATTAAATATGCATTCCGCTCCCATCCTATTACGCTATTATGTTTTCATTACTATTTTAACTTTGCTTCTATGCGAAGCGCAGAAGCCACACTTTACTTCGCACCGGTGAATTTCACAATGCCTCTATGTGTTTTATTCAACGGATGTTGACCGCAATGTGTAAGAATGTTGACCCGGGGAAACACACTGAATAAAATTATAATTTTAATTCTAACTGTACTTTTTTTGAAATATAAACTTAAAAAAAAACATCTTTCGCATTTTTGTAAGTAGTAGGAGACTTGCAGAGTGCGACTAGGGCGGTACTTCTGTACTGCCACTTATTCTGCCGCCAAACAGCAGTGTATAGGCACTAATGTGTTCCGGATTGAAGGGCAATGATGCCAACGTAATTATTAGGCGAAGATATAGACCATTTTATATCTCTGAGTGAGGAGCGCAGTGCAGATCCAAGCACGTTCTATGTGGCATCATGTAGTTATGATAACTTTTCCGACCTCAAGGACAATTTCATAATGTTTGTGTGTATCCTATTTTCACCATCCGGTCTGCAAACAAAAGCAACGTAGTAATGCCCCGCAAATAAAAGTTTCTTTATTTATGTTCATTCTATGCATCGGTAAAAAGAAATTCTTTCATAAATTTTATTGTGTTTAAATGATACAATAACAGCCTTGCCTAAATTATGTTCTAAACGTTATTAACTTTCATACACTCAACACTGTAAGAACACTTTTGCAGATATTAAAATTTTTCTCTAAAATAACTTTACGATTAAAAACTTCCATTTTGATAATTACCTACACGTAGACATTGTTTTGAATTATAACATAACAAAATTAAAAGCTGGTACCAAAGATATATTAAAAAGTTTAAATACCTAAAAAGTCATATTACCCTACCAACTGTAAAAATAACATCGGCCTGAAAAAAAAACCATCAAGCACATTCGAATTCATTTTTTGTGTGCAATTTATCTTTACGCTAGATTATTAACGGTAGAGAAAACTTAAACAAAAAAAAACAGAATGAACCCACCGGTAAAGTAACGAGCTGAAAACCCTCGATGAGATTTAATACGAAGCCTCTAAAATAACAAAATGCACTGTCGTATAGTAAAAAAGCATGAAATCAGTCAGACGAGTTTGTTTGAAGCAATCTGCTACGGTGTTAATTTAAGTATGAATCTCCGATATCTATAAAACTATTTATATCTAGACAAGTTATGTCTACGGCTACGAATTCGGCTACGACTATTTTGCTCCGGCTATGTTGAGGTTTCGAAATTGATACATAATTAGATACTAGACACCGATTTTATCTTGTTTTAATATTTAATTCCTGACTTCACAAATATTTTATAACATTCGTGGTCACGAGGCTAACTAAGACTTGACTAAATTTCTAATGTCAAATAAGTTATCGTTAATTTTTCAGTTATTTATTTGTAGTCCAATTAAAAAAAATGTGTAAATTTGTTTTATTGTAATGTATAGTATTCCAAATATAAGAAAGTACTATGGTTACGTATCTAAATATTTAAAACATTGAAAGTAGTACGATAGGGTGTCTCTTTCAAATTAAAGGTACTGAAAACACTGTGAAAATGTAGCACTGCAAAGTCAAATAGGAAATTCAGTTCTTATTGAATTGTCTAGGGTAATATAGTTTAAAACACTGAAGAAACTTTAATAGTTAAAGGTACGAGCAAAAGTAAACATGTATTAAATAATTTCAGACAAAATTGTATTAAATTGAATTGTTAATAATCTGTTTTAATTTTAATTTAAATTTCGAATGATCGGCTTAGGACCAACAAACTTCAATCTTATGTGTGACAAATAGGGAAGGTTAGTATTGGTACATAAATATCTAAGGAGAATACAGTAGTTCGTTTCATTTGTGGTACGGTTTATAGTAGCTGGTGATAAAAATGCATGATTGAATGTAGAGAAATATAACGTTTAAATGTTCACAGGAGATTACACATAATATAGTTGAGATATTTTTATTCTGTGAATTGATTTTAGGATTAAGTGGTAATTTAGATAACAAGAAGTATGCATATTAAGTTTTCGAAGGTTTTGATACAAAAAATATAATACTTTTAGGTGACAAACGCAGCATAGAGCTAAACAAATTTCGTATGGTATATTATGGGCAGATGTCTCACTTGCCATCAGGCCCACGATTTGCTCGTCTTATCACTTTATCTTATAAAAAAAAAAATGTATATATCGAGAAGACTCTCCTGTATACTTTGGGAAAACTGCGAAGTTTGGTCGGATGATATTGTGAGGATAAATATGGCGCGTGAGCGCGCAAGCATAAACTTATGGCGGTAGCAACACAGCGGATTATCTGTAATAGAGAACGTTAATTGCTTCGTATATTAGGCCTACTTCTTACCAACCGCGGGGGGGGCGGGGGGGGGCGGGGGGGGGGGGGGGGGGGGGGGGGGGGGGGGGGGGGGGGGGG
>DWHR010000063.1:0-13261 GCA_018248075.1 Eurytides protesilaus protesilaus
AAAATGAGTACAATAACTCAAATACCTAAGGAGCTTTCGAGCATCATCCCCAAATTCGACGGTGATGAAAGCATCCTAAACTTATTTATAAGAAAATGCGAATATGTTATTAGATTATGTTAAGAAGCAGGAAACCTAGATCAAGATTTATACATATTTCAAGTAATTACGTCGAAATTAGTAGGTAGAGCAGCGACTCTTATTAGCGAAAGACCGGACATCGAATCCTGGAACGGTTTAAAAACCACGTTCGAGCAACATTTCGATGATCCACGATCAGAAGAATGCATTGCGATAGAGTTAGAGACTTTAAAAATTAATGATGGCGAATCATATCTTGATTTCTTTGTTAGGATTCAACATATAAAAAACACGTTATTGGCAAAAGTTAATAGAATAGTTAATGTTAGTCTTCGAAAGAGTAAAATTACGATTTATAACCATATGGCAATGAATGTTTTCCTATACAATTTGCCGGTGGATTTGTGGCGTATTGTACATTTAAAAGGATGCGATTCTTTAGAAAATGCCTTAAGCATTGTCCTTAAAGAAGTCAATTTCTTACATCAAAACCAGGCAAGGAATAAAATGCTCCGATTACCAAACAACACACAACATAAGTCTCAGACAACTTTTCAAAATTCGTTTACTGACAAAACCTTAGTAAGACCATTCCATACACACAATACACAGCCACTGCAACATAACTTTAAATTCTTTAAATATTTATGGCGTTCCAAATAAAGTTAGTTCAGACCCTAGAACCGAGTTCAACAATGCTTTACTAAAAGAATTACTTTCATTTTATAAAATAGAACTCCACGGTACACCCAATAACCCTAATTCTATGGGACTAATTGAAAGATTTCATTCCACAATTTTAGAAATTTATAGGCTAGCAAAACACGAACACAAATATACAAATTCCACTTCAATAAAGACATACGCGATTATGGCATATAATCACAGCTTACATTCAACCACAGGCTTCACACCTTTTGAAGTATTACTCGGTCACACAGATGCCAGACACGCATTTGACGTAGATTTTGAAAAACATTATCTACAGCAATTAGTTAAGGAACACGCTAAATGTACTAAGCATCTCTATAAATTTATAACAGATAAAACTATTCAAAGTGAAGAATAAATTATTGAAAAGAGAGGAGGAGAAACTGAAATCAAAATAACTCCGGGAGATACTATTTACGCAAAAGGTACCAACAAAAGAACTAGTAAGGACAAGCCACGTTTTCTCAAAGCTTTAGTGTCGGATGGAATAAGTAGAAATGTTGTTCCCATTAACATAAAAGGCCATCAAACTAAAGTTCCATTAAGAATATGAAGCGCTCGCTCTGGTGGTTGTCACAGTGACTCGCCTTCACGCCCTTTAACTTCAGGAACTTAACAATATTCCTGGAATATTGCCAGTAAGACAAGGGACAGCAGTCATAAGTACTAATAAATGGATTATCGTTAAAACGTTAGACTTAAAATCTATTATAGAAGATGTAAAAGTTAATATATTAAAGACTTCCAAACTTAATTCGTTAGCCTATAGCATAGACAAAAATTATTCATATAATTTTATAGATGCAAAGATGCGAGTAGAGTTTATTAAAATCTGACTGTTAATAAACTAGAAAAGATAACTCCTTCATTAAGAGAAAAACGCGGTATACTAAACCCATAAGGCTCACTTATTAAGATTTTCACTGGAAATCTTGATAATGACGATGCCATTAAATATGAAAATTTAATAAAACAAGTAACAAACCAACAAAATATCGATAAGCAAAAAATGACTTTGATCACAGAAATAGCGCAAATTCTAACTAATTCTACATTTAAAGTAAACAGTAATTTAATTAAAATCAATCACGATAATAATTTAAATAAAAACAATATCTTAAAATTTAAGTTGTACATTTAAAAGAGTACGTTACAATCAAATCGAACTACTACGGATTATAAGTACATACAATTTACTGATCCATAATTTTCAAACAATTCTTATCAAATTATACGAGATAGAGATTAGTATAGTTTCCAGCAGATTAGGCATTTTACATCAGTCAATAATGGAGTCAAAAAGATTGCTATCTCTACTAGAAAACATAAGTAAGACAGAAAATCTTGTACATCTTCCAACCTTATACTACTTAATTAAAATAGAGCAAACAATAATACTAAAAGCTTATTTTAAAAGACACCAAATAACTTATCTTTTGGAAATACCTCTCGTCACTAAGGATATTTATATTTATTATAAGCTCTATCCCTTACCTGTATTATCCTATAAATGCACTGTCGTCATTCTGCCCAAATTCCCGTACCTCCTAGCGAAAGGGTTAAATGTAAGATTACTTGCTCATCCGTGTAAAGAAGCCGATGAATCCAGTTATCTATGTCCTGAAGACGACAATACTCAATTCATAAAGGATGATTGCGTGACGTATGCCGAAAACATATCGTCGTGTCTACAAGTTCCAGTAACTTTGGAAGCCGTAAGGGTGCAGCTTATTCAG
The DNA here is from genome assembly GCA_018248075.1 of Eurytides protesilaus protesilaus. Taxonomy (NCBI): domain Eukaryota; kingdom Metazoa; phylum Arthropoda; class Insecta; order Lepidoptera; family Papilionidae; genus Eurytides; species Eurytides protesilaus. The sequence continues at coordinate 2,529 of DWHR010000063.1, forward strand.
CCTAACAGATAGATTCTCTACAGCAACAAGCATGATGTTCATGATGTACCTAAGCAGTTTGAGACATATATCGCTGTAGAGCAATCCTTTATTCCAAGGTGAGACATATTTAACTTTTCTTTAAGATTGTTCTTGTTCAGTTCATGTATAGAATTAAAATTGTGTGCTTTTGTGTCGTATTTGTTAATTTCATAATGAAAAGTCTAGTGCTTTCGTTACCGGGGCCACGAAATATATCTTTAATATGGTTGACTTGTATGCTTGTAAGCTTCAGAAAGGTTAACCACCAATAGAATAAGATCTGCTTTAGTTTTTTTTGTCTTTAGAATGAACATTTCTTATCTCAATTCCATTTCTGCTTAATCGTTCAAGATCCTCGATTTTTTTAAAGACATAATATATTAATGATTTTCCTTATGCTGCTTTTCTGACACGTTCATTTTTTTATTCAAATCTTCGTATTTTGAAGAAATAAATTCAAGAGATTTTTCTGTGTCTGCAAATGTTTTATTAATGTTGGTTAGATAATTTTCCATCTTTGTAAATTTATTATTGTGGTATATTTTCCAAGATTTGACCATTCCCACAACTTCCTCTTTGAAAGAAAGAAAGTCATCTTTAGACAATTTATCGTTGGGTCTTTTACGCATAGAACAGACAAAAAAGTCGTCTGCTTTGAAATGTCCGAGTCTGATCCCGCCTTGTTTGGCGAACGAAACATATTCTCCTTATGTTAAAAATAATGAGCAGTGGCAACTGATGCACTATCATTATTATTTAGTTTAACAAGTGTTTTCATCAAACGGCGCTCAGCAGGACTAATAAGACTGCAATATTGTAGAGCAGGAAGCATAAGGGGTGAAATTTACCTAGCAGATGTCGGTAGCTGCTTTGCTATAATTATTTAAATCAAATTTATTCCATAACATCAGAATTTGTGAAATTAAGTTAATTGACTCGCATGTAGGATTACTTCTATATTAAATCGTAAAACATTGTAACAACGTGTTAACAGAGCAACTATTGACTTTTTTGTCGGCTCTTCTCAGATGAACTGCAATTTGTGCGGGTAGTAGCTTCCTTATGGACATTATTATTTAAAATACGATTTAAAAGTACTCTTATTTAAATAAATATATTTTTATTGACCGATTGATTGATAGTTGTATTCATTTAATAGCATACAATTTGCCGTGACAATTTATTTTGATAACAAAATGCTGTACCAACTTCATTGATAAATAATATTTTTATTTTAATAAATAAGTAAATAGAGTAAAAATCGATTGTATTTAACAATGTGATATATCTTTAACCGTATACCTTTTTCTGTTGCTGCAGCACAAATATGCTCTTTCAGCATCGCGGCGTATATTGCTTTCATATTTTTTTATTTTGTCCGTAAGTAAGGTAAAAAAGGCTCTCGCACTTTTAAGTTGCCGAAGCAATCTTATTGGTGAACAAGATCAAGTTGAAAAGCTATAACCATATATTAATTTACTAAAACCAGCATCCTTCATAAGAACATAAGTAATATTTTTGCTGTAACATCTGCCCCGCTTTACGACGAGAACTATAATAGTTTAACCCACTTTAAGCGCTACTCTTGCAACAGTAAAACATTGTGTGCTGAAGCTATTGTTCAGAATTTTCTAGAAAATGTGTTAGAGAATAGTCATTTAAAAAAAACGTGACTTGTATGATCCTTATTTTGTTGATTAGAATAAATACTAATTTCAATCAGTAAAGCGATGTTATGCCAAAATATTACCGCCGAATGTTTAATTTAAAATTATGACAGTCAAAATTGGGTACTTTAAAAGTGGTATGACTCATTTGAAAAGTCCGTCTTCGGTGGCACTGCATTGCCAGTTATTCTACCGCCACGAGATAACTTTTAAACACTATTATGTTCCGGTTTAGACACTTGAACACCATCAGACATTCAACTGGCTCGTCTTATCACTTAATTTATTAAAAGAAAATTGAATACTCAAATGCGTAAAATGAAAAATCGACATAAATAAAATTAGCAAAAAATTGAATATAAACGGTTTTATTATTAACGGAAAAGTTATTGTAAAGAAACATAATAATGATGCATAAAATATACTTAAACCTCAAAAATAATAGGTAGGTTCTTCACACCATTATCTATCAATCTAGAGTATTGTTTAAATAAAATTATTATTAACTTAAAATAAATACTTTCTTTGCGGATTATATTTTCAAGTTTTTTTTTATGGGAGAAGAAGTTCTTTGTTTTGATTAGATTGATTTCAGTGTTATTGAATGGACTGCCATATTTCAATTTCATCATATTGCTTTAGACGTCATCTTAGATTTGGAATTGTCCTATTCTGTTTTCTACTAGTAAAGCTCATTTATTTTATACGCATATTAAGGGGATTGCAAAAAAAATATATAATCCGCCATTTCATGGCGGCGGTTGTTCTCTATTTCCCGATATACTAAATATATATAACTGTATTTTTATCAAAATTATTATTAAATATAATTAATAAGAGCCAATTAATATTGCCACAAATGAACACTGCAAAAGTTTCGTTTCTTGCTTAAAATATTTTAAGGTAAAAATGTGCTTAAATGAAAGATATTAAGACCAACCAAGACCAGGATGCATTTGTGATAATAATTTATGAAACCAAAAAAAGTCTTAAAATAAAATGGACCATTCTAGCAATAAATTGGATTTATAAATACAACTTATACGAAGAAAGGATAATGTCACTAGCGCAATCTCATGATTGACAAAAAATGTTATATTTTTAAGTTATGATTCATATAAAGCTATTTTATATTTATATTTTTATTTAAATAGGCCGGGTTTTTTTCGGCCATTTTGAAAGGAGTTCGTTATCGTTAAACCTCAATCCATACTACTAACTTGCAATTATTTATTTTATTTATTCACACACCAACAATATTACACACAGTACTTTAATTCTTAACGTTAGATTTATTTTATTAAGACTTTTTTTTACACATTTAGTAATAATAATAAATTAATTTACTTCCAATTAATAAGCGAGACTTCACAAAACATAAAATTGAAATAAAATAAAATATATGTAATGTAAATGTAAATATAGGTAATAAAAATGCAAGTGTTATGCATAAATACCTAATAAATAATGCTATTTAAAACTATATGCAAAAAAAAAATTAACTGTTGTGTAAAATTAAGTTTTTGTTTAATTACTATGATAGTCAATTATCTTGATAATCGATTTGTATCAACACATCAATGCATTCCGTGTAATTAGTAAAAAAGTCAAACTTTAAAAAAAGCGAAACCATGTCAACAACAGTTCCTGGATCCGAAAAAGAAGGTTCAGACAATTAGCTACGTGATTATCTATATGAGATATTCTAGTTGCTTGCTTGTTTAGTCGGAAACGCTCTGAGGATGTAATATAATTAAACGCTTCCTTCTTCCAAGAGACACTGATTTTATCCAAGCAATGCTACTATACGATCTTTGTCATCACAAATTAGATTGTATTGGTATTATTAATAATTTGTCGTATCAAGCGCCGATAAGGTCTCATGTAAGGGCTAACCGTACATCCCAACTATTTAAATTACAAAAACGGTCATCTTTGTACCGTCTCGCCGATATATATAACAAATACTTTAATCATATTGATTTATTTACATGTCATGTAAACATCTAAAAACAACTTTAGACTATATGTCCTCAATAAATTGCAGGATATTGACACTATACAATGAAGCCTTTAAGTTTAAATTTTGTTAATGTTGTACATACCTTAAGTTTATGTTTTTTGCAAACAGTGGCCACACTAAGCGTTTAAGGTACTTAAATTTAATAGTTTTTAATTTTAATATTATGCACATATGTATATATCAGTAACTGTGATTGTTTTTCGGCGGGAAATCTCTCAACTCAAATAATTTATGTAATGTGTGATGTGTAAATGGTCTTGGTGTTACAATTAGTTAAAGTGTCTTTAGTACAATTATGACTACAACTTAATCTTGTTGTTGCACTGTTTTTTTATCCCAAATAAATGAAAAAAATATCAGGTGGATGGGAAATACACGTATATACATATTAAGTCTTTTGCGGGATATCATGCCAGTGACAACTTTAATTTTATTACATTAATAGACATCATTTTTATCTGTATTTATTGATTTTTTTTATCCTACTTATTTATGTTACCTTTACCATTATTTTGAACAAAAAAAAACTATAATAATTACATATACACTTATTGTAACTTCTTCTAAACTATAAACTTTTGTTTCACTACTATTGTTTAGCTGTACTAATTCGAAACGATCTATTACCAGTAGCTTACGTTTTGTTTTCATACTATTGAATCCGGTATATATAGACTATGATTTTCCAGATATTTATATTTATTTTTTAAGCTGTTCTGCAGTTTTCTGTGAATTGCTAAAAAGTACTTACTTGCTCATATATTACTTAAGTTATGAAACAGCTATACCTCGATATAACTTTTACTGATATTTATTTCAGTTTATATGTGACTAACATCCAAACCCTATTTTACGTCCACAATTTTGTTATAGTAAATATTCTTTTAACAACAAGATAAATTGTTCTTACTCTCTTATTATAATATTCACTAAAAGCGAATTCTTAATTTTGTACGTATTAAATTACTTGTGGCCAGCAACAACAGAATTTTTAAAAAACTATCAAGAAGAAACCCGCTAAGGAAATATTGACAAGTAAATATAATAATTTTGACAAAATTAGGCTGTCAGAGTTATTACTAACAGTACGGACAAACAAATTATTATTAAAAAATTGAAATTGATGGAATACAGCACTTAAAATCAGCACACTCCGCCGTATGGTTCTTGGTTTTTTGTAGATACCTCAAAAAATAAAATTCACTTTATCTATGTTTAAAATTATATACACCATACGTTAATCATATGAACTTGTATGCATTAACAAAACTTAAAAAAACTTTTACCAGGTTAAAATATTCTTTATAAAATTACTTCGTAATAAACTACGTTACGGATTTATATTTAATTTAATATCCCGACTCAACAATTCACAGCATTTAAGGTCACGTGACAGATTGGGTTTATGTTTTGTATATAGAAGAAAACAAAATTATTGAGTTTCGAATTACGTCGACATCAATCACTCGTTAACACGGTCACCTAAAATATTTCATGACTTATGTTCAGCCAAAATATTTTATGATTATTTTAAAACTAAATTTAAAATAAACCCGGTGTCAATCTTAACTTTTTTTATACCTTTAGTAAAATTTTACCATCACAGATTTTATCCACAGAGTACTATGTAGCAGAAACCGTCGAAGCAATTTTAGTCCTTTAACATTTAACTAATTAAACCAAAAAAAAAATACCCAAAACTATTCATTATTCAAATCATTTGCTTCGCCAACGTGTCGTTCATGTGGATACTGGGTTCATTTTTGCATAAGTTGTTATATAAGTCAATATAATATTAGGCCAGTTAATCTCAATTAATCACTTCGTCAGCTTTAACGCAATTAACGTGTGACATTATAAAATCTGAACAAAGTAACAATAGGAATTATTAAATCGAAAACATCTAGTAACGAAGGCTGCTTTAAGAGCAATAATTTATTAGGGAGTAGTACAAAGACGAAAGTTGGGATAAATTATATTTAGATCCCAAAAACACATATATTGGTTGGAAATAAGTGTGAAGAAAATGCCACAATTTAGTCAAATTTTATTTAATACATTGCAAATGAAGGTACGGAGTATTCCTCCTATAGTTCCTTCCTTTCAGTACTTTTTAATATTAGTTAATTTACGTTACTTTGGCGTCTTAAATAAACAAAGGTAATAAAACTATAAGATAATGAAAAAAAAAAGAATATCCAATATAAGATTGACGCGATATATGACGAGAATGTGCCGTCTTCAAAGTATATTTCTTGTATAGAGAGATATGAAACGCGGAACACACGCACAGAGCACATGACTCTTGTGAACGCTTTCAAATCAAAACGTCCTCGTTTGAATCTCCTGGCGTAGGGCGGAGTCTCAACAGATCGCAACACGACGCTGCTCTACCGACCACAATATCCCGCCAGGAACAATAAGTCGTCTACAGACTATTCCGAGCTTTGACATCAAACTGAGGTTAGTTGGGGACCCTCGATGCCGTGGTACACGTGTTGAGAGCACCAAGATAGCAACGATCACCGAGATCCAAATGGGTTGTGACGTCTAGCCGCACTAGTGCAGCGCGACTAGTAAAATCACATTGTTTAGAGCCTCCCGATATAAGATAATGTTAGATACGGTCTGTAAAATAAAATTTCTAATTCAAGGAGATGGAGGTTCGTATTATCAATTTGTAGCTGAAGATTAAATATATGTGGAGGTTTTATAAATTACTTATTATTTTTTTTTTCAAAGTCTCCTTCATAAGGGCACATTTCGATACAAGATATTAATCTTAGTATCACAAGGCTTTTCACGGACACTAGGTATACTCAGATTCGGGAGGTAACCATCTGGGTCTCACTCAATTTTTTATCCCATCTGGGGATCAAACCTAAACGTGCACGCAGTAGCAACCACTAACCCATGTATGTAACATCTAAATATATGATATAATGATATATCTTTACTAATGAATAACCACATTTTAAGACGGCAAAATTCAAGTTCAATTTTTGGCACGCCAATGTGGTGCTCGCTCGCTCTTTTTCCAGATTTCGCCAAAGTAAAGCACCAATCAAGTAGGGTAGGAATTACAATGGATTAATAAGACTAATTTTTATCTTTATTTATGTGTGTCTGTGTGAGTATAAACATCTGTGTATATTTAAAAGGTGGAAACACAATTTTTCTAAAATGTAATATAATAATAATAATCCTTACACACATTACATTTACATCACATTCTTTTATGACAGTAACATTTAGTTAGAGTAGTCCTGACCTCTCAATATTATGCATTAAACTATTTTTGACCCTTTTCCCCACCACCTATGTGGTAGAGTCTGAAGGCGCGTGTTTTTTATGTGGCATCCCCTACTGGGGCCTAATCCACCGGCATACTTAGGCCTAATCCACGGGCAATTTGTAGACAATATTTAATATTATTTATTAATATATATTGAAATATCTATCATAATTACTATTTTTTCATTCTCTTCGATGGTCCAGGCTTCGAGCCAAGAGCTGAATCAGTACCTGAGATGAATTTTTGTGGTATAATGGGAGTTAGTGTTGGCGTCATTGTCGGTAATTCATCTTCTAATTCATTTTCTTTAATTAATGTTGATATGTCCACGATTTTGGGGCAGCTTTGATCACCACAATGGAGGCACACTGCTGAGCATTTGAGGCCTACTTTTCGGCAACCGCACGCACTTTCACAGGTTCCTTTGCATCTGCAAAATATTAATTTCCAAAGCTCGGGGGGTGCTGGAGGCTTGGAAGTTTGAATTGGTATCCAAAATTTTCCATGTGTTTTCCAGCCCCAATCTTCTGGATCACAATGTTTACCGAGCCATGACTGAATCTGGTGATACACTTGGAGACTGTGGAAACGGGCTGCATCTTGTGTTGGAAGAAGTGAGGAGAGATTAAATGCATTTTTTGTCACTGTCTTAGCGAATCGTTTGTATATCAGGTTGACCAGAGAATCGTCTTTATTTCCGCGATATAAAGAGACGAAAAAACGTTCGCCAACAACACAAGTTGGTTCGATTTTGTCACTGACAAATAATGATGTTCCATTAGCTAACTCTGGATGCTTCTGCAAAAAATTTATGAATTTTACTTTGCCCATGTTATACGCTACTGATGTTGTGTCACATCCTGAGAAGGTATGGAGAAACAGTAAATTCTCTGCAATAACGTCGTCATGTATAAAACCTGAAGGACAGTACGCCCATTTGAGGGTTTTAAAAAAAAAAAAAACATTACATTGCTTCCTCCCTAATTCCGTGAACGAGACAAAGATGTCGATGTCTTCTGCTACGATTGTCACCGAATCATATGACTGTGATGCAGCAAGCGCACAACGGACGATGAAAGCATCTGCATTAGATTCAGCCTGGTCGACACTAAAACCCACTTCTGATAGAGCAGTCTTCAGAAGGCCTATAAAGCTGTATAGATATAGCTTTGTTCGTTTCATTACCACGAAATTTTTCTTGAGATAATGTTGGTACGATGCTCTTATGAAACTGTACCTCTGTCGATTGATGCTTTTTAGTGCGACGCAAGCGCTCCCATGACTTTGTTCCTGCGTTATCAGGATTTTCGGAGTAGCCATCAAATACTATAATTGCAGACAATCCATAATGTTCTTCACATACCGAACATACGGAAACATACCGAACATACTTATCGAGAAACACCATCGATAACAAAGTGGCTTCTGTAACTGTTATTACAGGTTCGTTCTATTGGTGTAAAGGCAATAAACAAAGATGATTTGGTACCTTTTCTCATTTCATCCTCTGTGAATAATGCCAATGGAAATGAGCATTCGAGAAACTGGTCAAGTTTGGAGCGCTGTAAAACCTAGATAAATAAATAAAATTAAACAAATTTATAGTGGAAATTGTTCGTTAGAAAACCCTCTACAAAATAGGTATGATGTCATTTTATTGTAAAATGAACTGAAAAAAAGTTATAACCTCCAAAAGGAAACTTATTACAAAATTTTCACTTATTTTTGTTTATAATTTTTTTGTTGGTCACTTAACGATAAAAAGTTATAGAAATATAGTTATAAAAAATTTAATTTGCTACATTTTATGAGTTATTAAATTTTTTGTAGGGTTGCTAGTTTACGAGATAGAGCGCGAAAACCCTTTGCACCCCCTTTTCCAAGATGGCGGCCGGGGAACAAGGGGGGCGACCCCACAAACTTGAATTTAAGCTTGCATTGACCCCCCTACACATTAAAAAAATAAAATTGTGTCCTCTAAAAAACGCAAGGTAAGGCCTAAAAAATGTAACATTTCAATGGACTACTAACTTTTCCAATAATGGGATTTCTAGTTCACTAGTCGCTAGGAGATATAAACTTCATAAAGCAACCACTTTATGGTAACATTATCAAAAATACAATAAAGAACCATGTCGTTGATCTGGCCTAGATGAATTATGTTTAGGTATTACTTATTGTATAATATTTTTCCCCTTTGCCTTATTATTTTGTAGAAAAATAATATAATAACTTTACATAAACAGTTAAAAAAACCAGGTTGTGATTAATCCGGTTGTTATTAAAAAATCAATAACTTTACTATTATAAACATGTTTTTAAAGCAAAGCTTTGCAAAGATATGCTGTGCTTTCAATACAAAACTGTGAAGCGCTAAGAATGTATTTTATTCTCATAGGAATGTGTGTTCATTTATGCAATAAATCTAGACCAATCTATTCCGGTTTCCCAGTGTACTTGTCGGAATGTTCAAGTGCCAATTAGCAAATTGATACTGGGTGCGAAGTCAGGTTGACTACAGTGGTGTAAAAGCAGGCTTTAGAGAGTGTGAATTTGTAAAACCCTAAACCTATAATTCTATAAGAACTGCATTCGGATGCTTCGAATGTTAATACAAAAGCGAAAATTATGAAGTTCATATTAATTCTTATGGTTTTTATAATTAACCTGCTATTGATTTCTATTTTTAAGCATCCTTGAAAAGGAGGTTCTTAATTGGACTGATTTTCGAGATACGCAAAAAAAGTTCAAAATAAATACCATCATTTTTATTAACATAGTTTATTCCCTTGTATTTATTTTCACACATTGATTGAGAAGCGATAAGATTTTATATGCACATTTTATTGAGCATTTTCGAAAAATTAATAAATCTCAACGTGACTGTTAAATAAATAAATTAAACTAATATGTCTAACTTGCGAAAAATTAATAAATCTCAAGGTGACTGTTTAAGTAAATAAATTAAACTAATATGTCTAAAAAGCGAAAGTAAAATATATACGACATAGAAATTAAAAATATGAATTGCGCGGATAGATTTTCGACCTGGCTTGGATTTGCCATCAAGTATTTTACTAACGAGCCTGTTAAGTCGAGTAGTGCCGTCGCGATAAATCAAATTAAAGCTCTTATCAAAATGCGTTTATTTTTAATTAAATCGAATGAAAGACAAATGCGCAAATTTGTATGTCTGGATCAATTGTCAGACTATACCTATATTATCTGTTGTGGAAATTTTTGCTTAAATAACAAATTGAATTCTTTTTCTGGGATATGAATGAATTTTCTGTATGAAATTTTTGCGATCAGTATGATTTTAAATTGGAAAAGATGTCTAAACAGTCAGTTTATTTACCACATCCCCATTAATTAGGTAAGTAAGTTAGTACACAGTTATGCATATTCTGCGTATTTAAATTTTCGGTGAAGCCTAATTGTACGCTATAATATTGAGAATGACATAAATTCTTTATTATATAATAATTAACAATTAAACAGTAACAAATGTGCTTGTTCTCTCGTAAGATATATATGCGAAGCGTAATATATCTATCTCCGATAGATGTAATACGCTTCGCACCGCGACGAGTCAGCATAACTATCACCTATTAAGGGATTTATTTTTAGGAGATAGAGTGACGAGACGTGCAAGTCGTGCGCCTGATGGTAAGCGTTACGCCTGCCCATAACAATACAGTACCACACAGAGCGTTTTTGGCTCCAA
>DWHR010000064.1:0-13219 GCA_018248075.1 Eurytides protesilaus protesilaus
GCACTACTGTGTTCCGGTTTGAAGGGCAAAGATGCCAGTGAAATTATAGGGCAAACAGAGTGACCATCTAATATCTCTGGGTGACGAGCGCAGCGCAGAGCCAAGCATGCTTTGTGTGGTACGGTGTTGTTATGGACAGGCATGACGCTTACCATCAGGCGGACGACTTGCTCGTATCGTCACTTTATTCCATAAAAAAGTATATGACAAGAAAATACCGTAGTGCATTGTTTGAACGAGAGGACCTAATTTAATGGCGTTATTGATACTTACAAAAAATTAAGCAGTACCGTAGAGTAGGTCGCTTTATATATAATCAAGATGTACCGTAGATTAATGAAGGTATGTAAATACATTTTTATAATTGTTTTGCCTTTAGGTTTTTTAATTACTTTGTTATATTAATTAAATCATTTTAGGCCAAGGCCTCAGCACTGGCTTAAAAAGGCCATCAGGCAAAGGGAGACGACTAGTAGTGGCCCATATTGGAAGTGAAGTGGGTTTCGTCGATGATAATACATTAATATTTGAAGCAAAAAATAATTTGAAGATTACCATAAAGGAATGAATTCCAATAAATGTGAAAATTGGTTGAAAAATACTATACCTAAATTATGACCGAATTCAGTTCTTGTAATAGATAATGGTCTGTATCATACGAGTAAAGTGGAATCGTTATCTACTTCCAGCTGGCATGAAAGGAAAATTGTAGATTGTCTAAAGTAAAGAAAAAAACCATGTTAAAAATTGTCTGGAAGCACAAAAAAGAACCAAGAAAAGTATGTCGTCGACGAGATGGCTGCTGAACGGGGTGTTAATATTTTACAACTGCCTCCCTACCACTGCAAACTAAATCCAATTGAGTTGGTCTGGGCTCCGATAAAGGGGTATGTCGGAAAAAATAATTGGACATTAAAATAAATGATGTTGGAAGCCATTACAAAGAAGGGCTTTGTCAGGTGATTCCACAGCTATGGCAGGACTGTACATCTCATGTAATAAAAACTGAAGACAATATGTGGCAACTGGACCATATAGTCGACGACATCACCAAAGTAGGTGGCGAGTCCGATGAGTCACAATATTCTGTCACGGCGTCATTATCTGGATATTGTATTAGTTATACAATAATAATTATTAAGTGAATAATTAAACTGTGTATATATTATTAAGTGAATAATTAAGTGCATTCAGCCAAATCCCTTACCATGTTAGGGATTTGGCTGAATGCACTCTCTGCATATCAAGGTTACCACGTCATCAATTATACTTCAATCCCAAGACCAGTCGGGGGTCTACATTCTAGTTTTTTATACCAGTTATATATTGCATTTCTGTATTCTCATATTTAATTTAGGTGAATGAAATAGTTTTTTTTCTGAGTTTGAGAACCCATACAATAGTACCACTGCAATGTTGCAATGCCGTGTTTCGCTTTGAAGGGAAATGAGGCCAGCGTAATTACTTGGCATAGAGGTAGAACATCTCAAATTTCTTGGTGACGAGCGCAGCGCAGGGCCAAGCAAGTGTTGTGTTGTACTGTGCTGGCAGGCGTGTCGCTTACCGTCAGGCGTACGACTGTACGACTGATGAATACATTATATAAGTAAGCGCAATAATACGAGTAAGTTCGCAGAATTCGATTCACGTGAATTGGTTACATTAAATGACAGTAATTCAAGCGCCAATCAAAAATGTGTAAACACGACGGTATGATTTACTTCTATGACTGAAAATTGGTAATAAATTTTGTGAATAGTGGTATTAACGGTTAAGAAACAAAAATCTTTTATCTCTAAAATCGTTTTCTAAAATGATTATATATTAAAAGAATACATTAACATAACGATTAATGCATCGTCTTATCATCATTTATATTTAGGAAATGATGTTGTACATTCAAATATCTCGCCATGCTTAGTTATTCTACAATATTTGGTATATTAAAATAATACACTTTTTGATTAAAAATTATTGTCACACCACTTCGATTTGGGCACAAGATTTTCATATCTTTGCCGCGGTCTACAATGATGTTGATGGCTTCCGCGTTGTAAATCACATAAAACAAGTACTATGAAGCGTATCCAATCAGAGCCTGGTCCAAGCTAATATGGGTTTCCGTCTAATGCACCCAGTACTGGTAATGGCAGGTGCACCCCCGTGATAACAGGTTGTGATTGCTTCCCGCGTATTACCGTTAAGCGGTATCGCATATCGAAAGCACAAATTGTTAGCTACCCGCAGTACTGTAGGCGTTCCCCCTTGTGGATTTATGAACCTTGTAATTTGTGAACTTTATCATTTCATGCTTTCCGATGATCGAATGAAGTAAAATAGACAATTTGCCAAGTTGAATGAAGGATGTCAAGTTGTGTGTGTCGTTAATTTAATGATATTAAACTAAACCCGCCTATAACTAAAAGTAGCTAACGATAAACGCTAATGATTTGTTAAAAAAAATGTGCAGCGGCTAATCTATCATATTAAACATAATGAATTCTCAAACTATATAATTTCGTATTCAAAAACCCTAACAACAACAAATAACAAGATTTCATTGTATTCTTTTCCGCCCGAGATAGTACCATTACATTGCCAGTTATACTAGCACCAAGAATCAATCTATTCTGGTTAGAAGGGCAATGTGCCAGTATATTTACGGGACATGAAGAAAGACTATCAAATATCTCCGGCTGACGAGTGCAGCGTAAAGCCAAGTAGGTTCTGGGTGACACTGTATTCTTATGGGCATGTGTATTGCTTACCATCAGGCGCTCGACTTGCTCGTCTTATTACTTTATATCCAAAAAAAAACTTTGTACCAAGCTCACGCGTAACTAATGGAACGTTTATACAAATTAAACTTTCGGTGACCGTAAATCGGACGTCACGGTGAGCTTCTCCACGGCATTGACCTCCTTGCGTGCCGCGAACTTGTCCTCATCTCTCGTTTTCCTGTTTCGATGTAACCCCGACAGTGCGTAGGTCGTGACTGAGGCCGAAGACCCCAATGGAGCCCAAATCTAACAACTGACATAGCTCGCTACCTGACACCTTTCTTTTTAAAAAATAAAATGACGAAACCAGCCTGTCAAGCGCTTTATGCTAAACGACAAGCTTTCTTATAACATCAAAGTGTTATACAGAACCTGCTTGGACGGCGTAAGCAGTGCTTGGCTGAAATTAGTTGCATTCACTAAGTGTTAGGACTCTTGCTGAGTCCGACAGGGGCGGTGCTACTGCATTCCCAGATATTCTGCCGCCAAGCAGTAGTGTGTCAGCACTACTGTATTCCGGTTTGAAGGGCGATGATACCAGTGAAATTACAAGGCAAAGAGACAGACCGTATAAAATCTCTAGGAGACGAGCGCAGCACAGAGCCAAAAACGCTCTGCGTGGTACTGTGTTGTTATGGGCTGGCGTGACGCTTACCATCAGGTGCACGACTTGCTAATCTCGCCACTTTATCTCGTAAAAAAAACATAAGAAGGCTACGATGTAGCGAAACTGTTTAGATATGCATATCACTATTATATTTTAAATCTGTCCCGTACCGTGGACATGAATTCATGTCTTATGAAAATGTTTTTACAAGTTATTTTCATTCATAATACAATTTTTACATTACATTGAACGGATCATGGACATGAATTCCTAATCATGTATTTTTTCCTATGATATGAAATACGTTAAAGATTTTAGTGAATTTAAAATTATATAGAAAATTTCAATTGCCAGCCCCACTGTTGCTGGAAACAGTCCGCGACATCGAGCGACGTGCATCGATCTAATTAAACATTCATAGGCCAAGTCTAAATGAAAACGTACTTCACGTGATATGTTAATAAATATGTTTAATAAATAAGATGGGATAGCCACGACCACGCTGAGTGTTGCGACTTTCTTTTGTAATAGTAGGACTCTATTGCAGAGTACGCCTGGGGTGGTATCACTACATTGCCTGTCATTCTGTCCCCAAGCAGTAGTGTATAAACACTACTGTGTTCCGGTTTGATAGGCAATGAAGCCAGCGTATTTACTGAGTATTGAGATAAAACATCTTAAATCTCGGAGTGATGAGCGCAGCGCAAGGCCAAGCGTGTTATTTAATGTCAAGCCCATAAATTGCTCGTCTCCACACTTTTTCCCCCAAAAAAATCCTTGAACTCTTTTTTTTAAGTTAAAGTGACAAGACGAACTAGCCGCGCGCCTGATGGTAAGCGACACGACACACTACCCATAACAAAACAATACCACGCAGAACGTGCTCGGGCACTGTGTTGCGTTCACCACTTAGAGATAGCCTATTACTATGCCTAGAAATTACGGTAAATTGTCCTTTCACGTGGAACACGGTAATACTTGTACATTACTACTTGATTTTAGATTAAGCGAAAAAAAAGCGATTCAGGTACCACCAGGAGCACTCTGCAATAGAGTCATACAACTTATAACACCTACCATTTGTATTTGTCTGGCGACCTATGGTGCGTGATGAATCTAAACACCTAATACGTATGTATAGTAAGTTTTTATTATTACGCCAATGTTATAATCTTTATATAATAACTAAACAAACTAATGATAACTAAATGAAATAAATTAAAAAGTTTTATCACAACAAAATTTTTAATGACCGAAGTTTTGAATACTCAACATAGCTTGAACGCCAAAATGTCGGGATTTAAAAAATATATATTTAAATCGCGACGAATCCGTAAATTTGTTTCACGCTCGTAATAACGTGATATATCATTATATTTGTGTAGGTTTTAAAATAAACATAGGCTACAGAATTTAACGGGGAAGTCTCTACGATTCCAAAGCTTCCGGGAAATTGTGAAATCCGAGCGCGAATAGATTTCCACTGAAAACTTATGGGTCGTAGCAAGTTGACGTTTGAACTTTTATCTGAAAATAGACAGTTGCGCAATTGTATTTGAGTTGTTATTGATCGCACAAATTATATGGCTTAATTAGCTTACACTGATTCATTCTTTCACTAGATGTTTCGACTGCTTACTGTATTCACACACCTGCTTGAGTGTGTCGGTGTTGTTCATTCATTATGTGTGTCTGCGTTTTAGACATGCCACAGACTAGTGAATTGAGAATTTCTCCATCCATGCCGCCCGCGGTCATCTCAAAAGGATCCAACGATGACATCTGCAACAGCCCCGGTTGCGTCCACACAGGTGAGCTCTGCTTATTTCGACTCGATTGTAATGGAAATATGTACATGTATAATCGACCCTTTGGAACAAAGTCATTTTGCCAGAGATTTGCCTGACATCTTGACAAGGTAAGGTTATTAAATGATAACAAAACCAGTCGAAAACATATTATATATTATAATACAATAAAAGATTATGATTTTTTTTATTATTCAAATAAGTAACAATATAGCGTCACCAATCAGCCATAAAAGTATCTATTAAAAAGTTTTAAATATTGTTAAATCATCAAGCATGAGGCTTGAATTAAAATTGTATTTATATAATCCATCCAAAAAACTTAAAGAATAATAATAAATCAAAATGCCAATGATTTAAAAAAGGGATTCGTACACTGATTTATATAAAAATACTGCCACAGTAGCCTAGTGGGATAGGCCAGCGCCTTACAAATCGGAGGTCTTGGGTTCGAATCCCACGGACGACTATAGCGTTGTGTTGTTTTTTCTTAGTTGGGTTAGAGCATTACGTTCTTGTCATCCGATTGCCTGAAAAGTAAGATCATCCATGCGTTAGAGGGGTATGTAAAGAAGTCGGTCTCGGCTAATTGTCGACGCCATCTAGCAGTAGCTTAAGGTAGTCTCGTTATTAAGAAGTTGGTCTAATGTCATGGCCCCTTCACCTGATTTCTTTCCGGTCGTGTCGGGTAATCCGTCTCATCGGGCTATGAGAATAAAGGAAGAGTAAGTGCACCTGTGTCTGCGCAAACGCTTGTGCACTATAATATATCCCGCGCACTTTGCTGATCTCCTGTTATTTGGCCGCCGTGGTCGAAAATCGGCCGTGAAGACATAATTATTACATAAAATCACAAAATATCACTTAGTAGTAATAGAAACACTATAAAGCCTTGTATATTACCGCTAAATTTAAGGTTTTCACTATCACAATTTTATAACTCATTCTGAATGTGCGTATAAATTCAAATGTAAATTAACTTTAATAAATGTTTCCACTAATTTGTTCAAGAATAGAGCATATTCACACCTTAAAAGCATGAGACAAGTTTGTCAAGTTCCTCAACGTTGCAAACGTCCATGGTAAGCGATGATCGTTTACCACTAGGTGAATCACCTGCTCATTTACCTTATATAATTTCATCTCTCATAACTCATTCTGTATAGACGCAGTAAATAAAATG
Organism: Eurytides protesilaus protesilaus; assembly: GCA_018248075.1. Lineage (NCBI taxonomy): Eukaryota > Metazoa > Arthropoda > Insecta > Lepidoptera > Papilionidae > Eurytides > Eurytides protesilaus. The sequence goes on from DWHR010000064.1 coordinate 6,379, forward strand.
TAAATAAAGATCCCCCTTCCCCTTAGTTAAAAGATGTAATATTCTGACCATACGTTGTCGTTGGTGTTGTTGTTGAACAGCCTCCAAGCTGCTGAACAACATGGACGAGCAGGTGGATCCGTGCGACGACTTCTACGACTTCGCTTGCGGCTCTTTCTTAAAGAACACCAGGATACCCGACGACAAGACCTCTGTCAATACCTTCTCTATTATCACCGACCAGCTGCAGGAGCAGATCAGGACTCTTCTCGACGAGCCCATCGTCCCTACTGAGCCCAGGCCGTTCGTCCTTGCCAAGACTTTGTACCAGGCCTGCATGAACAAGAGTGAGTGTATTTTTCTTTCTTCGGAAATAAAGTGAGATGTCAAACGAACCGTGCACCGTTAAGCGACACGCTTGTGCCCACAGTGTCACACAGAATTGCTTGACCCGGCGCTACGCTCGTCACATATATAAGCAATAATTATATTGCCATAATAGGACAGAGCTCACAACAGTGCCCTTCAAACCGGTACAGTAAAGCTGGCACTTTACTGATTTGCGGTAGAATAAACGACAATGCAGTGGTACCACTACTTGCGGACTCTGCAAAAGTCCTACCACTTATTTACTAGTTAATACATGTTATGTCGCTTCATATTGCTCTGAATACATTTCCGATTTCGAATAAAACCTAATTTAAATAGAAACAAAATTTGGCAATAAGCCGTAACACGTGATTATATATTATATAAAATCGACTAAACGTATTCATTGTGTGCCATTTTTCAATGTTTCAGTAATTTTTATGGAAAACTTATTCCAATAATCATAACGACCTGTTACTCCATTATAAGGAAGACCAACTAAAACAGTTTCAAAAGTGTGATGTAAAATAAGAATGTTTTTTTTATTTGTAATTTCAGAACAATAATATCACGTTATTTCAATAAATGTTCCAAGTCAAAATCATTAACAATGCCCGTACATGTTTACTTCGGTGATTTTAATGACTTTAGGTATGTTTATTTTATATACAAAAAGGTCATAGCCGAATTAACTTGTTAGTCACTCGAATACCAATTGATTGGATGAATAGGGAAAAACGTCCACTGATAACCCCACGTCAATAGAGTTCATCAATATTTCAATTTGACGAAATTAATTAAACGTCGTCAAACGTTCTGTTCATTAGTCAAGAATATTTTTGCCTTTACAGCTTACAAACTGTACTGTTTTTCTTCACTGACAAGTTTCAATTGGATAATGAGTTCTTTTAATATTTTATTAAGTAATGACGGGTAATTGTTATGTAAAGCAATATCGACGACCGATATCGATTCAAAACTGAAGTCGGTAGTTTCGCAGTGCAAATAATTCCTTCGCTATCGGAAGAATGTTACGCCAGTCCGTAAGTGAAAGTGAGTGGGCCGCTTCCTTATTTTGCCCAACGGCGACCGTAATGCTAGTGTATCTGTGGCAACTAACGAATCGACTTGTTGTGCTGAACGTCGGTTGTAATGTTGCCGTTATAAAAAATACGTTGGGCAACGATCGAATGGAAGTTACTAATGTTTCGCGCCATGTCGCCTGAGCTGAATTTGTCTGAACTAATCGCTGCTACGTCTTTTTTTTACCTGATAAAGTGACGAGATGAGATGGTCGTACGTCTGATGGTAAGTGTCACGGCTGCCCATAACAACACAGTACGACACAGAGCATTCTTGGCTGTGTGCTGTGCCCGTCACCCAGAGATATAAGATGGTCTATCTCCTTGCCCTGTAATTACTATGGCATCATTGCCCTTCAAACCGGAAAACAGTAGTGCTTACTCACTACAGCTTGGCATCAGAATATATGGCAATGTAGAGATACCGCCCCAGTCGAACTCTGCAAGATTTCTACCATTTATAAAAAAAGTCTTAAGATAATTTTGCAGAGTCCGACTAGGCGGTATAAATAAACAACGTATTAATAATTATTACACCCACTTAATATGTATTTTTAAGTTTCTCTTGCAGAGTCCGAAGTTTAATGATGCCAAGCTGTATGCCAAGATGGTCTGCCTATTTACCCAGTTATTAAACTGGGTAAAGTGGCAGACCATCTTTTATCTCTGGGTGACGTTCTGTGTGTTACTATGTTGTGATTGGCAGGCGTAACGCTTACCATTAGGCGCACAATTTGCTAGTCTCGTCACTTTATCTCATAAAAAATATTTGACGAGTCTAGCACGTTCACTTAAAGGTATTCAATATGCCTGCCTTTAAAAACGCAACACCACAGAACTTTCTTGCCTCAGCGATTTAAGATAAAATATCTCCATGTTCAGTAATTATATTACTGCTCGGCGATACAATGATTGGTAATGCAGTAGTACCGTAGTAGTGCCTAAGATGAACTAAACAAGTAAAACTCTTGCCACTTAGCAAAAGTTAAAGCGGACTTATACGTATATTTCTATTTTCTTAATGCGATCTAAAAATTTAAAACACCTGTTATACCTCCACGATCTTTTTTTTTTTGATCTTTATACCTTTGTGTATTCAATAAAAATATATGCATGTTTGACGGTTTATCTATTTAGATTTGAAAGCAACAAGGGGCTTATATCATAGCAGGTTTATATATAAACCGTGTTCCATGGCCATCGTCGTGTTTTACAATAGAAGAATAAGGCGTGAATTCTTATGAAATTTCTCACGCTTTGTGTTATCTTACACAATAGGAAATTTGCATGGATGCAAGAAGTGTGTTTATATTAAAAGTTAAAAAAAAGTTGTTGCGTTGGTAATTTTTTAATTATTGTTTATTTAGGATTCGTCGTCGGTTCTCGAAGTTTAAGTTTTATTTAGTTCACTAACAGATGTTTTTAAAATTAAAACTTTTATCTGAGTTAACAGAAAGTTCATCGAACAATGGGGTTTTGGTGTAGCACTGTTACGTATAATTATTTCGTATACTTAGGTTGTGACGTATATAATTCCATTAAAAGATGTCGGATTAATATAAGTATTGAATTCTTTCATATTCAAGTTACTTATTTATAGTGGAACGAGAATATATATGTATATATATATATATATATCATTAAGCTATTTCGGTTCTTTCCTAATCCTTGTCAATAATCCTTATTTATAAATTGAATAGTTATGATTTACGTGAAAAAGTTTCTTATGTACACGCTTCAGTACTAAATTCCTGTAATTAGCCTAAAATTAACGGTTGTAAGAAAAACAACGCGCGTCTACACAGTGACCATTTTGAGTAGCGCAGTGTCAAGGCGTTCGCTTTTAATTTAATATACTTAAACAACCCGAGTTGACATCACGGTACCGGCACGAGTAAATTAGGTAATTCGTAATTAACGATAAATCAGTAATTCTATCTTAATTGAAAAAACAGAATATCGTTAGGAAACTTTAATAACGCGCGACCACAGTGATATACTTAACATGATATTGCATGAAATTTCATGACAAAGTTTCAAGTACATTGTGAAAATTTGGCTGACCAGTGGGGTAGGCATCAAGTCTCTTAATTATGACCTTGATGTTAATTTTGACCTGTTACTTATGACATTTGTCTTTGCTACATTTATTGATCTCCTTATTTAATTTCCAATCTAATTTAAACAATGCAAAGACCTTTTTAGTTTGTGGTTAACGTGCTTATTCTCTTTTTTTGTTATAAAAGTAAGTGACTACGTCGTTGTAAGATAAATGTAAGTAAAATGTCTGTGTTTTTGTCTCAAAAAATAAATAAATTCCAGCGGCGATCGAAGAGCGCGGTGTTCGACCACTGCTGGACATGATACGGAATTTGGGAGGATGGCCAGTGCTGGATGGGGACGCGTGGGCCGAGCAATCGTTCTCCTGTGTGGAGTCAGTCTACCGCTTCCGAACTGCCGGTTACTCCGTTGACTACTTCTTCGACTTCTCTATTAGCGTCGACGTGAAGAATTCCAACAAGAGGATCATCGATGTAAGTTCTGATTTCTTCAAGCTCTTTTCACTCTTTATATGTAGTCTACGGTCTGTGTGCGATCACAAACTCTCTTGTGACAACTTCCTTGAAGATGTACTGGCTGATCTGTTGCGATGTTGTATAGTCGTATTCATTAGTACAAATCGAGATTCCATTGTAATAAATTTCTTCTATTTACATAAATACTTTTCATTTATGATTTACGGATTTCATCAGGTTTATCTCCGTCCCGTGATGGTATAAAGTGTTTGAAACGTCGGGAATTTAAATTAAAAATAAGTAAAACGCAAACACTAAAATCCGTAAATAGTATATAATGTTTTTTATAATCCCTATTATAAAACCACATCACTAACGTGTGTCTTCGTACATTCTTCTTGTCCTTTGTTTTTCATTAGTTTCATTATTTTACTTTATAACATAAAGTGAAAAGACGAGCAAATCGTACGTATGCCCGGTAGCAAGCGTCATGTACCACACATCGTGCTTGGCTCTGCGCTGCGCTTGTCACCCAGAGATATAAGATGGTCCATCTTTTTGCCCCACAATTACGCTGGCATTATTGTCCTTGAAACTGGAACACAGTAGTGCTCACACACTAATGCTTGGCGGAAGAATAACTGGCAATAGACCCCAGATGGACTCTGCAAAAGAGTCCTGCCACTTTTATCTGGTAGACATATTTCTAGTTAAAGAAAAATCACTCTCCCGGGATTGGAATCCAGATTCTGTATGAAGTATGTCGGTCAGACCTCAAAATGTTTGCCGATTCTTTCCCCACCAGTGGGTCACGCCGGAACGTGTTATATTTGTGTTTATTGTTTCACCCACTCGCTCAGCGATCATATTCGATATTCTTTACAATATCGCAATTAGTAATTGATGATGACAATTTCTTTATAAATGCTGTTTGAATATGTTTACAAAAAAAGTATCAGCGATTTTGGTGACAACGAATGCTATGCGCAGTATTAAATTGGCGAATATATTACCTTGCCTATATTTGTTAGCGTATAAGCTTTTGAATCTTTTTCCTTGAATATATTGGTAGTATTCTTTTTTAATTCATCAGCGTGGATTGTCATTCCGGCTTGGTCATCCAAAGAGTAGCAATTATCAATCTATAAATATAAAACAGCGAGAGAATTGCCTTGAACAACAACTAATACATTATATTATTTGTGATTATCTTCATATCTTAGAACATAACACATATGGGTCCCTTGAAACAAATGATGAAGGCAACCTATTTAAGGAATGGCACTCAGATTTATGATTGAATGATTTTTATAACTTCTCAAATAAAAAATATGGTGATTGGCACCAAGATGTAAACCTTGATCACCATAGTGACCGACAACCACTAAGCCAAGTCTTAAAAGCTATCATGCTAAGTCAAAAAAAGTTATTTATTTAATACTATTGGCATCAATAATGATGCATACTATAGCTAGACTGCAGTGCATGGTCTAACGACTTTGATCAGTGACAATCCAGTCAAGCGCTAGTCGGAAATGTTGGCAGGATACATATTGAGAGTTGTTCCGCAGGTTGACCAGGCGTCTCTCGGCCTGAGCAGGGAGTACCTGAACCGTGGCTTCAGCGACAAGCTAGTCCAGGCGTACTACGAGTATATGGTGGACATCGCCGTGCTTTTGGGAGCTGAACGTCCGCGCGCCGAGGTCGAGCTCAAGGATTCGCTTGAGTTCGAAATGAAACTCGCCAACGTAAGTACACTTCTTGACTAAGAGAATGAGGGAAATTGAATTAGTGTAAGAGCGATAGGATCCGAGTTGAGCATGAGGGTTAGGGACAGAAGAAAGAATGGAAATGGAATAAGTATAAAAGCGGGTAGGGAAAGGAAATAGAATTAGAATAAGAGCAGGTAGGGAAGTATGCTATCGGAAAAAAGCAGAAAAAGAGGAAAATCAAATGAGAAATAAGTGCCGGTAAGATCAGAGTTGAGTATTAGGGTCAAATGACCTAACGTGTCTCCTCTGCACAGAGGCAGACTGCAGGGAAAACGCGTTAACTCGAGGGAGTTGTAGTATACATAGATGTCATGTTATTTTAATTTGTTACCTCTTAAACTGTACATGTGCTCTGTAGTATAAGTTTTATTTTTTATAATCGTGACAAACATTTAGTTGGTCTATAGACTTCTGAGTATGGACATATGTACTTTATGTCCATAATTCAAAGTGGGTAAAACATCAGAAAAAATAGAAAAATTCGCCTCCAACCCCCGATTGCCGTATAAGTCTAATGTGAGTTGTATCTAAATTGTAATGAAATTACATAATTACATGAAAACTGCATGGGTCTATTAAATAGAACTCGATATCGTAATGTAGTGGGAACAAACTCCTGATGCGGGCTTATAAAAAGCGAAACAACTCTTGTTCAATACATCTTGTAGTTTGAAACCTCGTCAAATCAAACAACTTCACATTAGTTGGTAATGAGCATAATCCTATAAAAAGTGAAATATTCAAGCGTTATTCAATTAATTGCTTCAATATTGAACCTACTTTTATAAATGCACGTAACGTAAAAGCAAAAAAAAGTAATTGGAGTAGCAATTTATTTCGCAACTGGTACTTTAATTCTTCGTAAAGACTTATACGTAACAATCTGCGTCTGTGTCGCAGAAACAACAAAAATTTTCCATCCACTTTATGGAATAAAATGTTATCGCCAAAAAGGTGATGTAAAATTACGAGTACATTATTATAATAAATACAAAACTTCAAGTTTGTTGTACCAAATAATGGCATTTTAGGGATTTGTAACGTTGAGTTGTTAGCTAAAATCCAGTTTGCAAAAACCATGTTATATAAACTACTTATCCGACTTACTCCTTCACTGTCCGTG
>DWHR010000065.1:0-13124 GCA_018248075.1 Eurytides protesilaus protesilaus
CAGAAATCTGGCCTAAAATGACGGTTTAATTTAATCACATTATATTATTAAAAACTCTTATTCTAATTTTTATAATTATTTTTGTTCGTTTTTAATAAATTTTCTATTCATACAAGCCAGCATTGATATTTTGTTCTTTTCGTAGAAACTATCTGTCGATATTAACTCTGATATATTCCGAGTTTAATCGCACCTGCACAAAAATGGCAAGTATAGATGGACTAGTTAATTCGTAGTTGGCGTCCTAGAAAAGAACGCAATCTACGAGTTATCTCGTAGTTGGGAGTCAACGTGTTAATACTACAAGTAAACAATCTACTGTTTCGACGCCGATAGACCATATTCTATTTCCTTGAAAACAATTTTTTTTTCTACTTGTAGTTAAATATCTACTATTATCGATTCTCAATCTAATATATTAAAACGTGAATAGAAAGCTTTTTAAACATATTGCGGCTTTGTATGAGTATTGGCATAAACAAAGTTTATATGGAGGAGAAAACTAATATTTTAATGTAATATTTGTAAAGAAATACATCAATTGTTTACATTTATACTCAAATGTCAAACAAAATTTGTCAAATTGCAAAGGCCATAAAAACTTTTTAAAAAAAATATAATGCATAGTGTTAAATGACTACTTAATATATTATTAAATATAGTAAACAACAAGTAATCACCGGAACAAAGGAGTGCTTACACAATACCACCCCAGATGGACTCTCAAGACTCTTTAACATCCATTGTTACACCAAGTTGTGATTTTTTGTTTCAAAGTACTCTATTTATACATATAAATACATATAAATACATATTTGAATGTGGTAGGACTATTGCAGAGTTCGATTGGAGCAATACCACTGCATTGCCAGATATTCTGACGCCAAGCAGTAGTGTGTAAGCACTACCATGTTCCGGTTTGAAGGTCAACGACGCCTGCGTAATTACAGGGCAGTTTTACCATCTCATAACTTTGATATTACCATCAGGAGCAAGGCTAACTCGTATCGCTACTTTGTCTCGTAAAAAAAATACCTGTAAACAGTTGTCATAGAAAAGCTCGTTCGGTATTAACAGTATGTCGGGATCGGAACGGAAATTCTTCACCAGCATTGTTATATAGTTCGGATTGTTGTTGTATAATGAATCATAGGAAGTTCTCAAACGTTCCATAAGTGATGTGCCTGAAATGTTAATTAATTCACTGGTTTATATAAAATATATACAAAAAAATACGAGCCGCCTATTTAAATATACATGTATAGTAAAAGTTATTTATTTACATTGGCTTATGACCTTATACATTGCAAGTTTAAAAAAATTTAAAATTAAATCAAGGATACCACATGTAAGTCAAAGAATATGTGGCAACAGTTTTTTTTTTATTTGTTATTAAAACCCCTTGATTTTTACATATGCTGTAAAAGTAATCGAATACTACAAAAACTGTCTCATAAGCATGTCCAGATTTGGCTTCCTGCGCTAGGAGGGGTTGCAATTTTGACTTAAGTTTTGTTTCGACTGAGGCCACTTGATTACAAAATTCTAACTGGACCATTCATACGAATTCAAAAGTCTACAGATTTTATTGTATTTGGCAGTGAGTCTAATATTTTTTTCATGTTAAAACCCGTCTTGTCACGTGTCAGCGGTATTTAAAGCCAACTGTTTAACTAGTTCGAAACATCGAGAGGCAGTTGTGTTTTGGCAAATAATGACGCTTTTTTTTGTTGGTGAACGAAGTGAGCTAAAAATCGCACTGGGTACACAGGTAGTGGTTTAGTATACTACCACTTCTAAGTGGTACGACTCTTGCAGAGTCCGACTGGGGCGGTACCACTGCATTGCCATATTTTGCCGCCAAGCAGTAGTGTGTAAGCACTACTGTGTTCTGGTTCAAAGGGCTATGATGCCAGTGAAATTACAGGGCAAAGAGATAGACCATCTAATATCTCTGGTTGACGAGCGCAGCACAGAACCAGGCACGCTCCAAGTGGTTCTGTGTTGTTATGGGCAGGCGTGACGCTTACCATCAGGCGCACGACTTGCTCGTCTCGTCACCTTATATTATCGTGTAAAAAAGAAAATGTTAAAAGCCGCCTTGTCAGGTGTCAGAGATATTTAAAGCCAACTGTTTAACTAGTTCAAAACATTGTGTGGCAATTGTGTTTGGGCAAATAACGACACTGTTTTTTTTTAATGAAAATGAACTTTACGCTAACGCGATCGAGATGGTGAACGAAGTGAGCTAAAACCCGCTCTAGGCGTGTACCTAGTGCGAGTTTTAGCTCACTTCGTTCACCTGGTAGTGTCAGTATACTAAATCACTACCTGTGCGTGTGCACAGTTAGTGGTTTATTTTTTTTTCAAAATCAGTGTAGGTAAAATACTAATATATCTCTATTCTCTCATACTCTTCATATTAATAATTTGATTTTCTTATTAATTCACAGGCTTCATTCTTTTTCGCCTTCATTTGCTCAAGTTAAGTGGAAACGGCTTTTTTCAAAGCCACACTAGGTATGCCTCTGCTGACATGTTTAATATATCTGTCTAGTAGTGTTATGCTTTCTGTGCGCTTTGTTTGCATCTTCACTAACTATCGTCGCTTTAAAGGTAAATAGGGGCTCAAGACGACGACAAAGACAGATAAGATAAAAAATCACATTATAGAGTGATTAAGATTTTTGTTTAAAATTAAGTCGATAGGACTAGTTCAAAATTTTAGGCTTGCCCTATGATATAACCCTAGGCACGCCACTGAAAAGGATGGAGATGATAATCAGATTCAGGTTGTACACCTGCTGCTAAATTGTTATTATAATTATTATTATTATTTTATTTCAGACAGTTGTCTATATACGTCGGTAAAAAATGATCTAATAGCTTAACCTAAATGTTAGTATGACGTAAAAGAAAGTAGTATAGCTTAAAAATCGTCTTTGCGCGCTTCCGCAAACATTTGTGATGCGCTATAATAACGCGGCAATCCCATCAGCATTCTGAACGCATTATAGCACTCTACGTCAAGAAAGATTGGCAATATCCCTTAAAAAGTATGACTTTTACTAGGTTTGTGCAACTTACAAATCTGCGTTCGTCGATAAAATCGTTCTCTTTCCATGTCAAAATCATCACTTAGATCTTTAGTAATCCAGTGTCCCAAATACTTAAATTGTTAAACACGGTTAAGTACTTTGACATGGTGTTACTAAGCCCATCGATCGGTGCTCTGAGCTATCAATCTCGATACAATTATATGAAAATTATGCTAAGGAACATAGTCTAATATATATTGTTAAAAAGAGTGAGTTTATTGTTTTTTAGTCTGGTACAAAAAAGATGTCAGACCTATCTGACTTCCATCCCCCATCCCATTAAGCCACAGCCATCCCACACAGCTTAATGGGATGGGGGATGGAAGTCAGATAGGTCTGACATCTTTTTTGATCCGATCGATGGGCTTAGTAACACCATGTCATCCGCGTAGCTTATCTTGTTTATGAAACCTCCATCAATTGAACATCCTACACCCTCGTTACTGAGCTTAGTAATCAGTCCATTTATATAAACATTAAACAGGGTAGAACAGCTTAAACCGACTAGTCTCACCCCATATTTCAGCCCATACTCATCAGACACACTATTACTCGACCTAACAAAATTTTTCTGCCCTGAGTACCAATACTGAAAAAGCGATATTATTTCGCCAAGCACGTTACTGTCGTCCCGCAACTTCTCCCATACCGCTATACGCCACGAGATCGAATGCCTTGGACAAGTCCAGAAAGCAATCAAAAACTGGTGTTTTCCTGTCTGTGTAGTATTTCACAGTTTGCTTGAGACACAATATTGCGCTCACTGTTAATGGTCTCAGGCGAAAACCAAATTGTGCATCATGTATGTTAATATTGTTTCGTTAACATTTATCAAGTAAACTATCAAGCACCTTAGCTATTAGAGTTACCAGGGAAATGGGCCTATAATTAGACATATTCGCGGTATCACCCATCTTATTTTTAAGTATTGGGACAACAATTGTTTTCATTACATCTAGCGGTAGGTACCTGTGTGATAAACATAAATTAAAAAACACCTTAAGCACTCTGGGGAGGTGTACACTTGCATAAAACAAATGTTCAATACTAATGTTGTCACGCCCTAGAGATTTTCCACGTTTGATTCCTTTAATTGCACAATTGATGTCCTTATAGGTAAACCTAACATTTAATTGCGATGCTTGCTTTTCAGTCACCTGCGTTGAAGGGTCCAAAGGAGATTCAACTATAAAATAACGTTTAAATAAGTTAGCTATCTCCCTTGGCTCACTAACGCCTTGTATGTGCACAGGAAGGTTTGACCTAGAGTTTAAACGACTTGAATATTTCCAAAATTCCTTGAAGGATTTATTCTCATGATGAATAGCAAGTTTGTCCATCTTAACTTGTTTAGCATTGTTTTGACACGACTTAAGTTTTGATTTAAAAATACGCCGAATTTCACACATATTACGGTAATAATTGCCCTCTGTGGGCTTACTGTATTCTATCCACACATACTCGAGCCTTCTTGTGCGCTTCTCTTTCGTTATTATTATATAGTCTTGGGTGGGCCATATATATAATTATAATGATTTTTATCCCTAGAAGTAATTTCCGCTGATTCTCTTAAGATATTGACAAGACTATTATACATATCATCTAACTATTAACTTATACCTAGATTCTGTAACACATTCCTTCGGAACACTGAGCAAAATATTCTGGAAAATCTGTCTCGTAGCGACTTATTACATAGTTCATTATATGTATTTATTTGATCATTAGACCTTACACCCCATTTTATTTTATTAATTAAAATTTTATTTTTTTATTAATTAAACTTATGCCTAAATTCTGTAACACATTTTATCGGAACACTGAGCAAAAGATTCTGGAGATTGGTTTTTCGACAATCACTCTTGGATTATCATTCGCCCAAATGCGGCAATTCTGCTTATTGACGAATCCACTGAGGTGAAAATGTGCCTCATCACTGAAGATGATTGTCTTCGAAAATTGATCACCCACTGTTGTCATTTCTTGCCACCATTCTGACCATTGACGACGTTTGGAATGGTCAAGAGGCTTTAGTTTTTGAGTCAATTGCACCTTGTAAGCGTGTAAATGCAAGTCTTTATGCATAATGTTCATCAACGACGAGCGTGAGAGGTGCAATTTTTGGGCACGACGACGAGTTGAGGTGGACGGCACTTCAGCCACACTATCGCGAACAGCAGCAATATTTTCTGCAATACGAGCTGTACGAGCATGCACTGGTGTTTTCAAATCTCCTACAGATCTGGTTTGCTCAAATTTTTGCACAATTTTTCCGATTGTACGCACATTTGAACGATTAAATTGACCGAAAAAATTACGAAGTGCACGATATACGTATTGATTTGAACGCCCATTTTCATAATAAGCCTGAATAACTTTAACGCGTTGCTTGATTGTGTATCTTTCCATGGTTCAAATTGAGTTAGTCTGAAATTGAGACACGTGAAATGAAATGCAGAAAAAAACTTGATGTTTAGGTGTGGTTCACATTCAACATGGGCCCTTACAATTTAACCACCCGTTACCTGAATTGTACAAATTGCCTGAAGGATATACCACCTGGCCATAGGGTATCATCCAAAAACATAGGTAGCTTGTCTTTGGATACGAACAACTTGTAGGCGTTATAACCTTTATCTTTTTTCATTTCAAGTTTTTCTAAACTCACATTCTTTTTTGTTTTGGATATTATGTATTCTATAACATCACTTTCCTTCGTGTCTTTATGCACAATAGATATAAACAGAGGCACTTTCCAATCTGCAGCTTTAAATTTCATACCGGGTTCAACCTTGCTTTTACCTGTCATTCCCAGAAAACGGTTACGCAACCTATGTCTTTGGACAACTGAAAACAAGCGCCATCCGAGGAATGGATAACTCCATTCTTCGACTGGCATTTACAGTTCGAAATCAACTAATAAAAAGAACTCAACTAAATAACGATATCAAAAGAAATAAATATGACGGACTTTTGTTTGATTCGACTCCTGATATCTCTCACGAGAACAAATGTCTTTAGTCGTTAGGTATGTACTCGTAGATGTTGATTCTATCAATAAAAAAGATTCCATCAAAGAATATTTTTTGGGTTTCATTGAAATACGCTAAACATACAGTCTCGATCAATTTTTTAAGAAACGAAATTCCGATGAAATTTCATTAACAAACTGCACAATGTTACGATAATGCTGCCGTGATGGCAGGTCACACATCTGGCGTCCAATAAAGAATAATGGAAAAAATCATAAAGCATTATTTGTAAATTGTGATAACCATTCATGGAATTTAGTAGGAGTTACTGCAGCTAAACAAGATCCAATCGATGTGACATGTTTTGGAATAATTGAAAACATATATCGCTTATCATGTTCAAAATTACGATAGGAATTATTAAAAAAAATAGCTTTAACAAATAATGTCACAAGTGAATCTGAAACACGATGTAGCGCCGGAATATAAGCGGTTAACGGTATCGTCAATGGGATAGAAAATATAGTAGAACTAACAGCAAAGCAAATTTAAATTAATTCTGACATATCTACTATCAACAATGGGACAAGATTGCTAAAATGGTGTAGTGCCCCTGACGCGAGTTAAGCTCGCAATGTCACTGAAGACAGATGTCCTCTATGTCGTCCCGTTATTATTATACTCGTGTGCAGATTTTATTTGTCTGTTAGGCCAGCGCGGTGTCCTCGATGAGCGCGTTTTGTTTTGACCCTGTGAGAAAAGTTTTAAAGTACGGAAAAACTGGTTAAAATAATTTTCGATATAATATTGTTAATTATTATTTCACTTGTGGTGACTATGTACTGCTTACATGTTTGTTTTAATATTTTAGACAACTTTTTTTTGCCTGATTGTGTTAAATGAAAAAATATATATATTTGTTTTGATCGCTTTGAAATTTCCGAATATAAACAACCCGTGAGATCTAAATATAGACTATTCCATATTTGGAAATCAAAGTATCACTTAACTGAATTAGACAATTATTGCTAGTTAAACAAAATCAAGTTGCTAATTAAAAAAATACTTTCAACTTCCGGTATCACTTGCAACACTAAACCTGTGTGTCTCCCTATGACAACAGGTAAAAAAAGAAAAATATGTAATAGGGGGCAAAGCATCTATAGCTGTAATAATAAAGTCTTCGCTATATAAAAATAAACTTATAGATAATAGTAAACATAGAAAGGAAAAAGGTAACAATGATGACAAAGACAAAAAATTAACAACAAAAAGAAAAGAAAGCTAAATCCAAATATGTGAATGATTGCGCTAGTGCTGGAGTTGTGATCACCTGGATTTGTGATGTCCGCAAGCAACTTAAGTAACTTTAACGTATTTCATACAACAACATTGTTTATTATTCATATTTTTGTAGTAGGTAGTCCATTTTAGGGTACCTATTCCTAGTAGATAGGCCTACCTTTATGTTGAATTTGTTTTAAAAAAAATATATACTTTAAATTAATATAAGTAACATAAGAATGTTACTCAAATATAACAGTGTTAATGATAAAAAAAACTATTAAAGTTTTGGATTTACATCATTATTTTCTGTAATATTACAAAAACTGGAAGGCGTTACATTTTTGGTTACTTTCCTCTATTATTGAAAACAGAAGTTAATTAAAGGTACGATAATGATATTTCTTTTGGACACTTGTCTACTGGAACGTAAGTACATCCCAATTCACGAATAGTAGAAGTTAGTTCTCTCAGAAATGAGACCGAATGACTATATAGGGAAACCCATACAGTCAAAAACAAACAGCAACTTAATGACCCTGCAGGATCTTTTTTATTATTTGTTTGTCATAATATAATAGCCTGTTAAATATAGTCGAATAAATTAATTGATAGTTAAATAGGTGAGCTTATTCCATCTGTATTACAGTTGTTTCGCCACAAGCTGTTTTGCCAACAAGCTCTATTCATTAGGAAACATTATTTGTTTAGGTTAGTAGTAAGTAGTCAAAAATACGATGTTGCGTACCTACATAATTATGTGTACTGCTGATGCCAATACATTATTCACTTTCTTCAGAAGAAAGGGATCGACAGTATACATTTGTATGTATAGATAATATTAATTGTATGTATAGTATGTAACAAAATTGTAAATTTACGCTGTACTTATTGCGAACATATTTTCGACAGTTGAAATTCAATACTCCATCAAAACAATACTCTTTCCATTATTTTAAAGCTTTAGGCTGCCCATAAATGAAGAAAAAACTTTTTCAATAACATAAAAGTATTTTGTAAGATTGTTAAAAGAAAACTCAATATTAATAATATGTTTTTAATGTCAGTTAATAAAATAATATTAGTTATTTAATAATTGTACTTTATCAACTTTAGATAAAATTAAACAATTTTATTTTTATAATGAACAATCCTAAATGAAATTAATAACCATATTTTTAAATGCCTTTGCAATGTTAGTGATAGGTGATTGCGAGTTATGATTTAATGCAATATCGCCGTAGTAGGTTCCTAGTTTTTTGCATAATTTAATATAGTTGTTCCACACTGAACTGTTGCATAAACTCAGTGGGTTGCCAATCACAATAACTTTCGCCCGTGCCCGTGTCAATGCAACATTGAAGCGCTAAAAGAAGACAAAAATAAACAGTTAATTCAATATAAGAAAACAAATTTGTCACACAGTGGAAGGACTCTTGCACAGTCCGACTTCGGCGGTAACACTGCATTGCCAAATACCAATAGTATGTAAGGACTAGTTTGTTCCGGTTAGAAAGGCAATGATGCCAGCGCAATTACAGGGCAAAGTGATAGATTACCTTATACCCCTGGCTTAGTTTATCTAGTAAAAAAAACCTACTGTGTTGTACCAGTTTGAACGGCAATGGTGCCAAGCGTATAACGGGGCATAGATAAAAAACCATCATCTCTAAGTGACGAACGTTGCGTAGTGCCAAGCGGTTTGGAACTAGTGAGAATTAAATAACTGTGTGGCGCTGTTTAGTTACTGGCAAACTTGTCGCTTACCATCGGACAGGGTGCTCGCTCGTCTCGTCACTTTAATTCCTAAAAAAAATAGTTTATCACAGCTCCTACGGTACGAATGGGCAAACTCTTGCCGTAAAGCGGGATCTCGGTCTGGCAACATGTCGAAAGGAAAAAAAGCCATGTATGAATTTTGATTACAAAGAGATTATATTACGCACAGACACCGTGTTTGTCAGTACAGTGTATGGCGCCTAACTTGCAGGCCACTTAAAAGTAAAGGAATTTATTATTGCTGCTCATCTTGTGAGGTTGCTGTAATTTCTGTAGTAATCAATATTTTTTTTAATTCAGTAGGACTCTTGCAGAGTTCGACTGGGGCGGTACCACTGTATTGCAAGACATTCTGCAGCAGTTTATAAGCACTACAGGGACACTAGTGCTTATGCTTATATAAAAAGGTTTTGGTTTAAAAGGTATTGATGCCAACTTTTACAGGGCGAAAACATAGACCATTACATATTTCTAGCTGACGAGCGCAGCATAGAGCTGAGCATGCTCCGTGTTATGGGCAGGCGTAACGTTTATCACGGCGGACTACTTGCTCGTCTCTTATCCCGTGAAAAGAAAATCAGGCAATCAGCGCTCGCGTTTCCCTAATTTTTACCCAAAAAAACTTAACCAATATGCCACCGGAATTTTACCTTGACGAAGGTGCGATAATGATATTTCTTTTTTTACCTTGACGTCGGTAACGAAACCAAGAGAGGCGTCTGTATCTTCGCCCTTCCCGCGAACAGTTGAGATCAATATAACACGTTTCTCCTGCCCCTGGAAAGCGTCTACAGTCTCAACGTCAATTTTCAAATTGTATTTATCGAAAAATTCTTTTATTTCCTCAACCTGTGAAATTAAATGTATATTGTTAGCTGTGAGCCCTATGGCTGACAATACCTGCACGCCAAACGCATATAAAAGGCGGTACGAAACAGTCTTACTGCGACCTCTGTTCGAAGTAGGCGTCTCTATGGTGCGTTACCATTAGATATTCGTAATTGTGAGGTAACAAAATTGAAAATTTACGCTGTACTTAGTGCTAACATATTTTCGACAGTTGAAATTAAATACTCCGTCAAAACAATACTATTTCCACTATTTTACAGCTTTAGGCTGCCCATCAACGAAAGAAAAGTATTGTGTACGGTTGTTAAACGAAAACTAAATTTTAATATTTAGTTATGTATGTATATACAATGTGTTGTTTAATGTCAGGTTATAAATTATTATTATTTATATGATATAAGGACATCATATGGTACTTTATCAACTTTAGATTAAATAAAACTATTTTATTTGTGTAATCGATTCGATCGATTTATTCAGTTGTTGGACTTGTGTCAATTTTTCGACACCTTGGACTGGTCCAACACAACGCGGAAGGACGGCGAGGGAAGTCGAGGGGACACGAGCGCACCGTCTACACTCTCGTACTCGCATTCCCTCCTGTAGTCTGGATCGGGCATTATATTTCTGAAGCGCAGGCCCGAGCATGTTCTGAGTGGTAGTATTTCATATTTTCGGCATGCGTAACGCTTACCATCAGGTGGCACACGACTTGCTGGTTTCGTCACTTTATCTAATAAAAAAAAAACATACCTGACTCCTGTATGTTGCTATTACGCCAATGTCACCCTCTTTCACTTTATGCTTAAATTTAAGGTACTTTATATAAAGCATAACGATAAATATTTCCTGTAAGTTGCAGTAGCTGAAATCGGAAAAAAATGCTTCAGTCCTGAGAAGAACCGGCGAAAGAAACTCAGCGAGCCTTTTAACTCTTTTTTTTTTAATAAAAATTGTGTTTACAATTTATAATTAGAAATAGGTCTATAACTATCAAGTCCGGCTAACGTAGATTACTGCTATCGTATCTAAAAATAGGCGTAGTCGTTATAAACAGACGCGAATCTAAATATTTTAAGCTTCGATAAACATAAAACTGCATGTACATCTTTCAGTCCCTTGATGAGTTTTGTCGTAAAATGGTTTTTATACTTTAGCCTTTAGCCCGATAAGTTAAGTAGCGGGCAGACAACAGCATTGTTAGCAACTTTTACATCCCTGGTTCTTTGCCATTGATGACTGCCATCGTTTACTACGAGGTTCCTTATTTTTTCACGTGAAAAGGCCACGTATCGAGTTCGTCATAAAGTAATATGTGTGTTGTAGGAATATTTTGTGAAGCCCGCTTGGGATGGTACCGTTACATTGTTCTACCATCAACCAATAATGTATAAGCTTTACCGTATTCTAGTATCATGGACCATTTTACACAAGCGCAGCACAGTTATATTCAGGTTTATACTGTTGTAGTAAAAACTGTCTTGCCCAACCTATTTACAAATCTCAGAGACTGAGTGACCTTTATTCTTATAGTATCCATTTATTAAATAATGTTGATATGAAATCGAATTTGTTTCTGCTAATACCCAATTTTTCTATTCCATAAGATAAAAATCTATTATAAATAAAATAAAATAGGTATAATAGAAACATATTTCGTAAATGTCGTATACGTTTATCTTTTGATTGTACCGTGTATAACGACAAACAGACACTTAAGCGAAGGGTATTGATAAAATTTTAGGCATATTATTTTTTTTCTCAAAGTGGTAGTGGTACTCTTGCAGAGCCCGACTGGACCTATATCAGTGCATTGCCAGATATTCCGTCGCAAAAAAGTAGTGTGCAAGTACTGTGTACTATGTTCCAGTTTGAAGAGCAATGCTGCAGTGTAGTGAAGTGCAAAGTTATAGACCATCATAAATCTTTGGTGACGGGCGCACAAATCCAAGCACGCTTGATGTTATCATGGGCAGTTAACCATCAGGTGCACGACTTGCTCCTCCTTTCAACGAGAGTATATTTAGTAATTATTGGACAAATGTAAGTTAATTTCAAACCTCGGGCCCACTTTCTCTTCAGTAGACAGCACCCCGTGGAATACAATAGCATTACATTCCTTTTTACTATTTAAAATGTTCGTATTGCTCAACGGGTCAGCGACGGCCATCGCCTGTAATTAAAGATTATATGAATAACTAGTTGTATATAATAATAATGTCCTCCTGACCGATATCGGCCACGGCGACCAATCTACAAGAGATTAGCCAACTGCGCGGGATATATTATAGCGCACAAGCGTTTGCACATATAAAGGTACACTCACTCTTCCTTTACTCTCATAGCACGATGAGACGGATAACCGACACGACCGAAGAGAGATCAGGCGCAGAGGCGGTGAGGACTACCCAAAGCCACCACTAGATGGCGTTGACAAGTAGTGTAACCGACTTTTTACATGCCCATCCGATGCATGTATCATCTTACTTTTCAGACAATCCGGTGATCAGCCCATAATGCCCTAACCAAACTAAGAAACAAAAGTTCAAAGTCGTTGCTCTCCGTGGTTCGAAACGACGACCTCCGAGAACCAGGGCGTCCAGGATGTTTAGCGGGTGTAGACAAAAAATTGTCCGAGAAAGAAGAAAGGGCGAGACAGATAAAATTGAAAGAAGAGAAAAAAAGACGAGCAAATGTGTTTCGGGAGTTCAACGTCTTCTCTTACTACATAAGAAGATGAGGATCAACCAACCAGCAGTGATGGAAGCCTTGAGGAACCATGAACCTCTAAAATAGTAAGTTCTGAAGCTGCTATAAAAAGAGGGAAGAAATACTTTATAACGCCTGCGTTATCTGTCGCTTTAGATACATGGCAATTAAGCGTAAGGGATTCTGTCTATATACTTCAGGCAGTGGCGGTACTACCATACAAGCCCAAAAACCCGGCTTGCACTATTAAGGGCATTAATTTACATTCATAAATTAAAATTTATCAATAGTAATTAATATTTTAATTTTTATATTTTAATTAATTAATATTAATCCTTAAGAGGGCAAACCGGGCGTTTGGGATTGTATGGTAGTATCGCCACTGACTTCAGGCTGTAGTAGAAGCACTAGATCTCAGTTGTGATGATTTTCG
>DWHR010000066.1:0-13033 GCA_018248075.1 Eurytides protesilaus protesilaus
ATGGGGGTAGGCATGTAAAATTGGCCCCGGCTTCTTTTCTCTGTGGCTTGAGATGTTCATCATTGATTTCAGTTCAATAACGTCAATTCAGCGCCAGATCTCGGATCGCTTTTAGTAGTCCAAAACATATTAATAGTAGATCATCACAGTAACTGATGTAAGGTTACATAAGCTGGGGGCTGGCTGGCTATCAACACTACGCGAAAGTTTTTTTTACGAAATAAAGCGACGAGACGAGCAAGTCGTGCGTCTGATGGTAGGCATCACGGCCATTAACAACACAGTACCACACAACGTTCCTGGCTCTGTGCTGCGCTCGTCACCCAGAGATATAAGATGGTTTATCTATTTGCCCTGTAATTTTGTTAGCATCATTGAACTTTAATCCGGAGCACAGTAGTGCTTACATACTACTGTTTGGCGGCAGAATATCTGGCAATGCAGTGATAATACCCCAGTCGGACTCTGCAAGAGTCCTACTACTTAGAGAAAAGTAATTAAATCTTAAAAGAAATCGCCAATTTTAATACACATATGCTCAAACCTGTGGCTCTAGTTGCGTACATATGTATGTAGTTCTAACGTAGTCTACGTTTGAATGTACGACTACGTTTGAAGTGCCATGAATTGGACAAAAAAATATGGACAGTGCATTTTTATTTTTGATAAAGCTGTAATAGTCCCTAGCACTAAATTTCAGTCATTAATGAATTACACATTTCGAAAAGACTTAGCAAAAATTTTACATATGTGTTTCTTTTATCATAAAGTGACGAGCCAATCAAGTCGTGCATCTGACGGTAAGCTCGACGCTTGCCCATGACACAGTGCTACGCAAAACCTGCTTAGCCCTGCGCCTACAGATTTTTTATATCTCTATGCACAGTAATTATACTGGCGTCATGGCCTTTCAAACTGGAACGTAACAGAATTTACACAATACTGCTTGGCGGTTGAATACCTGGCAATAAAGTGGCAGTATCCCAGTTGGACTTTGGATAAGAATCCTACAACAGTTGACACTTAATTCTTTTTTGTCCCTTTTACACTTTCTAGCAGTTATTTTTCAATTATTTTTAAGGTAAGAGTGCATAGTGCGTTTATCACATTAGATTACAATCCTAATCCAATTGAGACTACAACTTTATGTTTACCAGTAATATGTATAAAAAACTTATAAGGTATTTTTATGGTATTCATAGTTTTCACGATTTAGCAACTGAAACTTTATTCGATTCTGCGTGAAATATTAGAATTTAATTTATAAACATATAATTATTATTTGTTATTTTTATTAGGTAAATACATATATTGTATTGTGAAATTAAGTAAACGCATAAATTAAATGTAAAAATGTTTATTTTGTTATAGTAATCCCGATACTAGTAAATTCAATTACAATATCTCCGAATGGAAACAGTCCTGAGATGAAAATGGTGGGTGGTATGGCAATTGATGTACAAAAAGGGTTTGTTCCCTCAAGACCAAAAGTAGAAGAAAGCACCATTAAGAAAAACGTTGATAAAACCAAAGTTACAAACATAAATTCGACAAAACTGGCCATTAACGAGAGATACAGACGGCTAATACCCTATATGACATTTTATTACGCTAACGATTTGTTACCGCCGACTACAGAGGCATATAATGCGAAGAGCATAGAAGTAGAAAAGGCGGAAATAGTCGAAGCTAGTGCATTTGAGCCAGAAAATCACCGCCAGCCGAAATTAATATATACCCCTAATCGTCAGCACATTCCACGGTATCAAGGCAACCGTTTAACACATTTTAACATAGCGTCAGCTAATCCAGCAAAGATATTTTACAATAAAGAAGGGTATCCTGTTATATTACAAAATGTACCGAAAGAACTTACAAATTTTAATTCTCTACCCTTAGATCATATAGTAGAAAATCCTATCAATGAATATAGAAGATATATTCCTAAAGAGCCTAAAATACCAACCAATTCATATAGACATAGAAAACCTCATCCAAATGTATATCATGGTAATGAAGACATCAACGCACAATTTTACCCAGAAAGGGAAGAAATAAAATATCAGCTAGTGCCGTATGAACAAACCCCACCTATAAGAAACTTGCACTTAGAATTTAATAATGCTCCAAAGAAGACTTACAACATTCCGTCAACAGTTTCGAATGATGCAGTATACGTAAAGCCGAGACCGCGACCCCAATATCACTACGATGAAGTTGCTCATCAACAAGTGAAAACTAAGAAACCGCCAATTACAATTTCCGAGAGCTATTATGAAAAACAAAATACCTTACCTGTTTTGACTCAACCTGTAATTGAAACTGGCTTTAAGCCAATAGTCAGTCAGGCACCTGAAACAACTGTAGCACCACCCATTTATACACCGGCACCAGAAGACTCAATACCTCAGAATTTCGACAATGTGAATGCACAAATCGAAAGTGTGCCAATTACCCATGAAAATAATGAAAAACCGGAGTATTATCAGTATGTTCATGATGAACCTGCACATAAACCGCAGATTGACACTGCCAATGCTATAACACTTGCAGACCTCCTGAATTCTTTACAACTAAATAAATCTATTCCAAAGCCAATAACTAAGGAGAACGTGGGATCCTCAATACGAATTTTGCTACAAGCACTAAATGCTTTAAAAGGAAAACTTGAACATAACGAAGTCGAATCACCAGTACTCAGTTCACCTGCTCCATTTGAGGCTCCAAAAAGTACAGTAACAACGGAAAAAGCTATTATCCCTCAAACTACAGCTCCTTTACTCGATGCATCAGATTTCAATGAGGAAGCATACTTAGCAGAAGTGGAAACTCCATCACAACATTTAGATGGCAAGTATAATGAAAAGTAGTAGTTTCAAATAAATTTGCTTTACTTCGAATAACAAAGAATTAAATATAAAAAATATGTTATTGTTGTTGTTAAACATGCGTTGCTGCATACAGCAACCTCCTATTTTTATGTATATAAAAGAAAGTATTTTTTATGTTTGTCGATTTATTATTACACATTGATCTCAAAACTAAGAACCAATTTCATAGCAACATGGTAGACAAAATTTAAGAGTTACAATTTGCCAATATATTCTCCTATTTCTTTCCTCCTTTATTCAGTATTTTTTATTTTACAGATTATACAATCGGTACCAGCCAACGGTTTCCTCTTCCAATAACATCTGATGAAGAAGGAGGAACGCCAGGGCGCCCAGGCATAGACTACCCAACTTTAACCATAATTCCTAATACCAAATTCAACTGCAAAACTCAAAGATATAAGGGCTTTTTCGCTGACCCTGAAACAAGATGTCAGGTAGAGATTGGAATAAATTATAAAAGCTACCGATTTATATTAAACTAAGTTATAAGTGTTAGACTAAGTAATGTGTAATCATTTTAACGAATGTAAGTATTCTAAGAATCTTTGAATAATAATAATAATTTTAAAAATAAAAACTTTTTACACAGTAGCGTCAAAATGTGCGGAAAGCATGTTGTCATTTAAAATAGGTAAATGCATTTAAATAAGGTCTCCCCATAGCGATTTTTATAAACATTTGACTTTTCTATGAATCTTTAATGATTTGGGAATTTTGAGGAGCTATCAGAGATAAACGAATCCAAATAGCGTGCATTGACCAGTTTACTTTTTACTAAAGATTTACATAACTCTCCGGTGTTACGGAGACGAGCTATTTACCTGATGATAATGGGATCACTAACCCTTTCGCAATATAATTCGCAAATTAAGTAATATCAGATGCTTTGAAAATTCGATACTGTCATGCAGACATTTTTAAAGTCCAAGTATTACCTCTATACGCAGGAAAGTTGTTTTTGTATATATGTATCATATAAAAGTAAAATTGTTACAGGTTTGGCATTATTGCGATTTGAATGGAGGGCAGGCGTCATTCCTGTGTCCAAACGGAACTATATTTTCTCAGGCTGCACTTACCTGTGACTGGTGGTTTAACGTTAAGTGCTCGTCTACCACTCAGCTTTATGTATTGAACGAAAGTCTGTATAAGTACATTTTGCCACATTCACCTAAATTCCCCGAGGATTACAGTGGACCCCTAGTAGATAAGTAAGCAGTTTTTTTTTTAAATAATTCATTATTCCTTATTCACGGTCGCGTGTAATTCCATATACTGGAGCAACTTAAGTTTAAATCCCGGTGCATTTGTTATTTTGGAGTTGGTAGGACTCTTGCTGAGTCCGACTGGGGCGGTACCACTGCATGGCCAGATATTCTGCTGCCAAGCAGTAGTTCGTAAGCACTACTGTGTTTCGGTTTGAAGGGCAATGATGCCAGTGAAATTACAGGGCAATAGAATAGAGAATAGATTAGGCAATAGATAGAGAAATTAATAGGCAATATAGCATCTAACATCTCTGGGTGTCAAGCGCAGCACAGAGTCAAGCATGCTCTGCGTGGTACTGTGTTATTATGGGCAAGCGTGACGCTTACCATCAGGCGCACGATTTGGTCTTCTCGTCACCTTATAAAATATAAAAAGTGCTGATAAGCCACGTGCTTAACGGTGAAGGAAATATCGTGAGAAAACCTGCACATTTAAGAATAAACACGATAAAAAAAATCTTAGATTTGTGAAGTCCACTAACCTGCACTGGGGCAGTGTGGTGGTCTATGCCCTTATACACTCTGTACAGAGGAGGCCTGTGCCTAGCATTGGGTAGCTGTTACTTACTTATTTTTTTAACATATATATATATTTAAATATTTTTTCAGATATTTAACATTAAAGTTTAAAGAAATGGAGGAAGAGTTTAAAAAGAACAAAAATAAAAATAAGCAGTCGGATTCGGAAGAAAAAGCCAACGATGACTCAGAAGAAAACTCAAATGCAGATGACAATGGTGACGATAAAAATTCCGAAATGAATGAAGAAAAAGTTGACGAGAAGAATTCAAACAAAGTCAGTGAGTCCAGCGTAATTGTTGCAACATTTGGTGCCAGTGGTAATGTTCAAAGATTAGAAGAATAACTTTCTTCGAGTTAAATATTTTGATAAAATTTTTAAACTTCTGATAGGTCCTCATACTTACATACCGTTTGAGGCAAAAAAAAACCTGTGATAGTTAAACTTGTTGACTGTAACTAAGATTCTCTGTTAGATAAATTACTATTTAACAACTGTTTTTCGTAATCTGTCTGTAATAAATGGCTTTGTATTTGTGAGTTTGGGAGCGATTGCATATTATTCTGCAAAATATTAGTTAAGTTCAATGATTTATTAGTAATTTAGTTACCAGCCGTTAAATTAAGAATTAAACTTGCCATACGTCGCCATGTTTGATTCGTATAATATTATGTAAGCGAACAAGTAACGAGTAAGTGTATATTTCTGCTTAGTGCGTTTTGCTTAATGTTCAGTTAGGCCACCGTTCCGCTGCTGTGATCTAGAGCTATTTAATTGCCACATACGAAATTAACTGTAATGCCGGCTCCAGACACTCCTCGAGGCTACAGGAGGGAACGCGAGTACGAGAGTGTAAACGGTGCGGTTGCGTCCTCTCGTGTTCCCTCGCCGGCGCTCCGTGTTGTGTCGGTTTTTCGAAACAGGTCAAAGGACGCGTGAGTGTGATGTGCAGTAGACACAACGTACAACCAAATAAACCGAGAGTGTGGATGGCTAGCCTCCGCTCGCCAAGACTAGCGCCGAACGCCTATAGAGGCGCCTAGCGAGTGTCTGGAGCCGTCAGTCATATAACATTGAAATGTTTGGACCTAAGTATGTTTCGCATTATCCTGTGGCCGCAAATGTGTTGTGCCAAAAAACCAAACGATTGGATGAACAATATTAATTTAAAAAAATGGTGCAACTGTGATTAGATGTTTAAAAATTATGGCAAACTTTTATATTAAGTTATGTAATGAGAATATGTAGGACGCTTGGATTAAAAAATTGATTGACCAAATTTGGTCTGTTGGTGTAATCAATTTACTTTCTGGTTTATTAAGGAAATGAGGTAAATAAAATTGCACATCGCTGTCTGAGTGCTATGAAGCGATAATCGAATAATAAATTCAGTTCATTTCATGAGTATGTTTTGTTTTTTTATTTTTTAAGAGGTAAAGTGGAAAGACAAGTCGTGCACCTGCGGTAAGCGTCAGGCCTTGCACATAAAATACAGGAGCATATAAAGTGTTAGGCGCTGTACTGCGCTCGTCACCCTGAGATTTAAGATGTTCTATCTATATGTCCAGTAATTACTCTGGCTCCCTCCACATCAAAATATATTAGTCCTTCCACACTACTGCTTGGCGGTAAAATAACTGGCAATGCTGAAGTGGTACCACACCAGGCGGACTCCGCAAAAGAGTCTTACCATATAAAAAAATATCACCGTCAGTATAGTGATAATGACGAGAGTATTCAAAAATTTTGAATTATTTTTCTTTATGTTTAATAAATTAAACGTCAGATTTCGTATGATTTTTTTTTCTATTAATCCGTGTATTATGTATGTGTATGTTCTAATGATATATGATTTATTGTACAGTAAATTATTTAAAATACTTTGTTGGTTTTATTTAAGTCATATCCTATTGCAGTAGTTTTCTGTAATAGTAAAATTGGTTTAATGAGTATATACATATATCCTTTTAATATGATATAGAGAGCTGAAATAATAACAGCATCACCATTTAAGTTCCATGAATTTATTTACAGCATCAAATAGTAGTTTTCTTATGTAATCAATTAATGCTAGTACATGTTTTGATCTTAGTCTCCAATATTTTTTAAGTCCTTAACAAAGCATGGAAAAATTATCTAAATAATAAAGAAAACTTGAGTATTTTGAAAAGAAGATACATCTATTTAATTACATTCTTAGATTGGGACTTTAAACACCAAGTAAATGTACTTATCGCTATTAAACGGTAAGATAATTTGTGAATGAAATATAATTACTAGGGATACAATGCAGTGAGAGACGTCAATATTATACATATGTATGTCAATGTTTGAATAAGTATGCTGTTTCACATAATACTTACAATATACAGAGAAATGTTATTGGACCATTAAAAGCTAAACATTTAATTTTTCCGCAGACAATACTTATACAAAAATATAATTTTGGGATGAAATGATTCTTAAGAGACACGATCGAGGTTGATAAACGAACGTGTCGTGTATTTTTTTTTAGTATACTTTAACACGTAATTTCGTTAAAAGGAATATTACATTAATTTGGCCTAGGATTTAATAAAATTTACGCTAGATATCAGGCCTAGTTCTCAATTTTGCCATCGCCTGCAAGTTGTTGCCATCTCAGTCTTAAGCTTTTTATACTAATAAAACGGTCACATGGCCTAAGTCGTATAGATTCTACGAACAATTAGTAACATAGATAAATTATTATTAGTTACACAAGCTTCGCTTTAAATTTTTGGTCACACTTTTGGACCATTAACTCTAAAGGTTATGCATGTCAAAGTAATTGCATCAACAACTTAATATAATGAAACCTAAATTAACAACTATTTATAAAACAACCATTTAATTTATCAATTTTATGATATTATACTTTTCATAAAATTTAAGACTTGAATAGATCATACAATCCTTCGTAATACACGTCTTAAATTCCTCTTATCGATTAGCTAAACGAAGCTGTTTGAAAATCTTAAGAGTTCAATTAATTTTACCCTGTTAGTTATAAACATACATACTTTAATATCGCACTTAACTAGAACAATAAATAACGCACGAAAACGTGCGCAATAAATTCATTACCACTCATATCATTAATCATGTAAAACATCGATTTGAAAACTTATAACAATTAACGAGTAACGTAAATTTTAAATTTGTAAAATAAAAGTGTGTTTGTGTTGAGTTTGTGTTAGTGTGTGTGTGTGTGTGTCGAGTGTGTGTGTGGTGTTCCAGAGCAAGGTAGAGGTCGGGGGTCGTTTGTGTGTTGTTTCGTGGGATGTTTAGTGTTTGAGTAGTAGGGCGGCGTGTTTCAAACGCAGGTGTGCGCGCAAGGTGTCGATGCGGCTGTACGTGGCTGGGCAGTATGGGCATATCGAGCGTTGTGCGGTGTGCGAGTGGAAATGGTGCCAGCGGTTGGACACCTCCTTGCCGCAGGACTTGCAACGCCATAGGGCGGTGCTCTCGGCGGCCGCGACGAACATACTGTGGTAGGAATACTGCGCTGTCGCCCCGTGGGAGCGCTCTGCAATAGATAACCGTCACGGCTCGCTTTTGTCCATCATCGTCCGCGAGCACAGCGCAGTTCGTTAGCTCACGCTACCAAGGTTTGAAGATCGGTGGTTATTGCAAAATTCGCGACTGAGCCAATTTCTTTAATATCTGTTTAATTCCATGCCAAAATCAACATTATTTTAGTGTAAGTTGAAGATCGGTCGTTATTGCTAAACCCGCGACTGCGCCGAATTCTTTAATATCTGTTTAATTGCATGATCAAATTTTTTTTAATGTAAATTTTTATTACATTTGTTGACGAAAATGTTCAAAACAACTGCCCGTCTCCAAACCTTGGATGAACGTTCGTTATCTCGACGTTCAAACTTGAAGTTACTATAGAGCAGCAATACTTCTATAGTCGACTATTTCAGTGAACAGAATTACATGCACATCGTTACCATTGTATGCGTATCTCTAACTTGAATTGCTACTGCGTTAGAGTACATAGAATGACAGCGTAGTGTCAAGCGGTCGGTTCGAGCCGACTTAGAAAAATGAGGATGGGTCGCGTGACGCGCACAACTGAAACTACACGAATTTGTAACATACCACAATTTAATGTAAAAATTAGTAATAAATACAACAGATAAATGCAGGAGTTTGCAACATGTTAAAATTGCATTACATAACATCAAACAATGTGAAATAAAAATAAAAATTGCATTAACTGATTGCGTAAAACAAAAAAAAAAATATTGAAATTAAACTTTTAACGGAGGCATCAAACCACTAGGACACTTTAAAACATTACGTTAACAACAAATTGCTCATAAAATTTCACATGTAAAAATATAACAAGACTGATAGACAGTTGTTAGGTAGACGATTTGACACCCCCGGCCTATTAGTATTTATACTATTGTGATACACGACACTATAACGAAATTGGCTAATGTTATAAAGAAGAAACAAAATAAACATAACTAGACCATTGCTATCCTGAATGTAACCATATAGCTTGTCCTGCACTCCATTGAATTTCAAATGATAACATCACACCAGTGTGATAATAAAGGTAAAAATTTTATTTATTATACAATAAATTGGAATATTCAATTAGATTGGCCAAATAAGTGACTAGGTCCTTAAGACCCTCCCATAAGACTAAATTTAGTAATTCGTTAACCTTATGTGTAAAATTCCATATGGCATAAAGTTAGCTTTCAATAAGTCCAATTACGTGGTCATCCATATATTTATTAAGTTGCACACTTTCTGAAAGCTGAAAAGAGATCAAAGGGTGATATTTTCTGAGCCAAACGACGATGTGATACTCCAAAATATTCTGGCCAGACACTATCATAGTATCCTAACCTAAAATATCTAAAATAATATTCTATATTACTAATGAATTAATTTGCTATAGCAAATTCAGTATTTAAAAATTGGTCTCGAGAGATAGTAATATATTAAAAAAAAATGCATTCACGATTAGATGCAAGCGTTTGACGCATGTCGGCAGGGAAACAACCTGCCGAGCAACGAACCCGTACCGGATAGCTATGATCTATTCCAACGATAGACTTTGAATTGCGCGACAGTAATAAATTATTAAAAAAACAGTACGTAACTATTACGATTGGCGGAGGTAAACAAGCTAATCCTTAATATTACCAGCTATGAAACCTGTACAACACCGTAATCCAAACTGCATTTCGCTAGGTAGAAATAGAAATTAAGTCGAAGGTACTTTCACTTATGTAAATACAAAAAGAAAAGGTGATCGACCCCCCTCCACTTTTTTTCGGAGACATTCATTACTTTTAATATAATCCTTTAGTTTGGTTACGTAATTAAAAAACTAGTAATATTGCACTGAGTATGAAATGCTATCAAATAATAAGCGCCCACGACATACGATCGATTGATAAGGTATATAAAAATTCTTTATTATCACTAAAATAAATATAAAATCTTTGTGGAAGAAACGTTTGGTGATATTGTATATTATCCTTACGGGACACAGGAGCTAAGTGCTTATCTTTCAAGTGGGCCCCTATATATTTAACAGGCAAATGTAAATCTAGGTATGAGTTATGACTATTAAAAAAATTGCACAAGTGAAATTGCATGTTCACAGCTACGAAAACAGCATGACGCCACAACTTAGAAAAAAAATTATATATGAAACGATCTAGGAATTATATACTATTTGAATGCGATGCTTACGTGGATTAACTAACGTCTCATTTATTTGGTTGAGATGTGTTCGATTTTTACAAAAGACAGTTAAAAAACGCTAAGTATATTATTAGTGAATTTAAAGGTCCGAATGAACTAAGATAAATTAAAAAATCTCGAGTGATACTGTAATCTCTAGTTGTGTAACGACACACGCGTTATCTGTTACCCGTTGACCATACAGATGCGATCTCAATTGGATGCTAGATGCCTTACAATAATTGCAAAGTAACTAATCATTAAAAAACATTAACATTACAAATAGGAGTTCGAATCGTAGCGTGTTAACACTCTTGGTTCTAGCACCATTCCATTTTATCACATTTCTGTTACCGTACCACTCTAAGTGTTTAGCTAAAAATGTAACAATCTTAAATCTTAAATTGAAAAATACATACATAAACGCTAGGTTAGTCCCAATCGTAGAATGCCAATATTAGTTACTAAATGCGCAACCTCGAACGTTCAACCCTACCTTAAAATAATTGAAAAAAAAAAAAGGTCTTTGACCTAAGCACCGTTCACTTTTGGGCTCTGGCGACCCGTTATGACAATTAAAAATACAAAAAAAAAACATCTACTAACGATAAAATAATAAAACATGTTAACATCTCAAGTCGAGTTACATTTAACCGTCAACTGAATATAAACGAAATCAATCATGTTACTATAATATGTTGAATCAATAAAAACAAACAACACTAATAAATCATATTACATAGTTATATAAATATAAAAATTATATTAAATCAGACAATAGAATATATCTAAGTATAAAAAAAAAACAATCTCCGTAAATAGATCAACTAGTCTAGTATAAAAAATCTTTTCGTATGTTTCCTTAGGCGCTATCCTTTAATACATCACAAATCCTTAATAATTATCCATCTTGCAAAGGCCTCATAGAGTTACAAATGCATCTACACTGAGATTCAGTCAATATTTATATGTCGTTGACCAACGACAGATCACAATCTCTCTTGCCAGTCCTCATAAACCTGTTCTGTTGTCGTTCCGCACCTCTAATAGGATATAATAACATAAATACAATTGGCTACAGGAAACTCATAATTTCCTATCTAACGAATAAATATAACAAGACAATGAATGGCCCACACATGGGCAGCCCTTAAATAGCCAGAATCACTTCGCGGTCGCACCGCTACTCAAATATAGTGTATACTCTTAAATAGCTTAAGACTTCTATCGATATAATATAAAAAATAATATGGTAATTAAATTAACATCATATTATTGCTTTTGCCCGTTCCCGTATAGCGATTGGTATAGAAAAAAATTTGCTTACCTACATTATAAACGTTTCAAGTTATTTAAGCGACGTGACATCGTTATAAAGGATGCAACGTTCCTCATACGAAATCGTTTAATCAAAATGTTTCCTTATGCTGATCCATTATAAAGGTCACACAGGGGCAAGTCGAATGCACAACCGAGACAATACTAAAAACGAGTCGCCCATCGCAGATGGGCGCATTAAGAACTTAATCAAGGCCCGCTTAAGTAATAGCACTTTAGCTTAATCCTAAATAGGAGTCGACGCGAGACGGTCCGTTAGATTTGACACATCAGATTAAACGCGCGCAAAACTTAAATACGCCTTCAAAATACATAAAATCCGTTGCGCAGTACACAGTTCATACATATCGCGAGTCACATGCGGATTGCCGAGAGTATCGTCCTCTCTTTCGCGCCGCATTCAAGTCGCTCTCTGTCTCGCTCCCACTGTACTGAATACAGTCGCGAACGATGCTTTTATTTTGGTTTCATGACAGATTAGGTTTAGCTTTATCAAATTGTCGGCGACTTTAGCACTCGATTGTACGGGCACTCCACTCGGGCGCATTTAAGGTTCGCGCGGCGCGTGTATAGTTCGTTCGGGGTGTGTTCTGGCGCGGTCTGTTCACAGGGGGTCGAGGCCGAGCCAGTACATGGACAATCAGTCGAAGCTCGCGTCCATGTGGTTTGCGAAGAGCGGCGCCGCGTGGGTCGCGTGTGTCGCGTGGGTTGCGTGCGTGGCGTGCGTGGGCGCCGTGGTAGGGGCCGCGTCGAACTTCCTCGTGTCCGGATTGTAGGCGGGGTGCTTGAACTTGCAGTGGGTGCGGAGGTTGTCCGATCGAGTGTAGGTCGCGCGGCAGAGGGGACACTCGAACCGGCCCGGGAAGTGCACGTGGTAGTGGTTCCGTATGTGGGTGACCACTTTGCCGCAGAGCTTGCAACGGTGCAGGTTCAGCGCGCCGGCCACCCTCTCGAACGTGAGCCGCATGTGCCACCCCTTCGAGCCTGCAACCACCACACATCGCCACAATCCCACCCCACGAATGCCGCAGTGCCAACTGACTGATCTCACTCAAAACTCAATAACTCTTTTCACCGACTGTTTTAACCTGAACGATTTGACCGATTAGGATCAAGAGATAAACTAGTTTATAAAAGCGAAGCTCTCGCGGTCGACCGTAAGATTCAACCAGTTCTCGAGTAACTATAGTACGACAGGTCGACATGGCAATCGGGATATGAGGTGACGCGCGGGGGAAGGGGCACCCCGCATACCGTATGTCACCCGCGCGCTC
>DWHR010000067.1:0-13014 GCA_018248075.1 Eurytides protesilaus protesilaus
TTATTGACCTTGTAATAACTAACTCTCTTGACTATGTGGAAACACATGGTCAATTATCCGCTCCAGGATTCTCAAGACACGACCTTATTTACGCTTCTTATAAACTTAAAAGTCCTAAACATTGCCCCACTTATATACGTTTACGTAATTTTAGAAAAATTTGCAACGAACATTTCATTCATGACGCATCTAATCTAGATTTTACTTCTTTGGCATAGGCTTCAATGGTTGACGAAAAGGTGGCTGTATTTAATAACATGATATTTAATTTGTATGACACTCACGCTCCGGCTCACAGAGTAAAATTAAAACGTCTTCCTGCACCATGGATGACAAATGAAGTACGATCGGCAATGTCTAGGCGCAATCGAGCCTTCTCCCAATTTAAAAGCCATCGCTCTGATGCAAACTGGGCTTTTTTTAAATCTGTCAGAAATAAGTGTAACCAGATGGTACGGGCTGCTAACGCCGATACATCCATAATAATATAAATAACTGTTCCCCTGGTGATACGTGGAAATTTATTAATTCCCTCGGTGTTGGCAGGTCACCTTTCTTGGATAGTGGTCCTTTTATTTCCCTAGAAAATATTAATCTTCACTTCGTCTCTGTTCCCGAAATGGACACTTTTATTCCTACTCAAACTTTAGCATATATAGCTTCCATCCCAGTTCCAAACATTCCAGATTTTCATTTCTCTCCTGTTAATGAGAGAGACATCAAAAAAGCTATCTTAGCGATCAAGTCTAAGGCTGTCGGTTGTGATGATGTAAGTAGAATTATGATAACTAATGCAATAGATTATTAGCTTCCTGGAGTTGCACATATTATAAATTACTCACTAGAGTCTGGCCAAATTTCGACGATATGGAAAAAGGCATATGTGCGACCCCTTTCTAAAGTACCTAATCCCACACTACCTAATCACTTTTGTTCTATCTCAATATTACCTTTCCTTTCTTAAGTTTTAGAAGCCTGTGTTCATAAGCAAATCTCTACGTATATTCATGAAAATAACCTACTGAATATTTATCAGTCCGGGTTCCGCTCAGCAGTGGTGGTACTATGTCCAGTACCACCACTGCTTTATTGAAAGCCACTGACGACATTCGACGAGGTATGGACGATAAAAAAGTTACAGTGATGGTGCTTGTCGACTTCTAAAATGCTTTCAACACAGTGGATCATGATATCCTCCTCTCCATTCTTACCCAATTACGATTTGCGCCCGCGGCCTTGGATTGGTTCTCATCGTATCTTCGCGGGCGTCAGCAATCAGTTCACGTGGGACAAGAGTCCTCTGATTGGGCGGATGTTAATTCTGGCGTACCGCAAGGCGGTATACTTTCTCCTTTCATATTTTCAGTTTTCATTAACTCTGTCACATCCTGTATTGATTGCTTGTACCATCTTTATGCTGACGGTTTACAAATATATGTATAAAATGACTTAGATGGTCTCCATAATGCAATTACTAAATTAAATACTAACTTAGAGGCTATATACAATTGGTCATCGTGTTATGGAGTATATGTTAACCCGAGTAAGTGTCAAGCAATGTTGGCTGGGAGCTCCAGACTTTTAGCTAGTATAGACTATGCAAGTTTGCCTACTGTTTTATACAACAATAAAGAAATTGTTTTTCATTTCATCTTCCTTGAAAAACCTTAGGCTATTTATAGACAATTCTATGAGCTGGTCTGTACAAGTCACTGAGGTCAGCCGCAAAGTCTTTGCTTCGTTACGATCCCTTTATCGTCTGGAGAATTTTCTTCCCCTTAAAACTAAACTAATGCTCGTACAAACCCTCATATTGCCCATAATTGATTATGCAGATGTGTGTTACCAAGATTTAAATAAACATCTTCTTAACAAACTAGAACGCCTGCATAATAACTGCATGCGATTTATTTTCGGTCTAAGAAAATGTGACCATATCACAGAATATTGCAACCGTCTTAAATGGCTCCCTATACAGGAAAGGCGAAATACTAGAATTCTACTTCTTCTTTTCTCGGTATTAAACGATCCTGCTTCTCTGTCATATTTAAAGGAAAAATTTCAATATAAAGCTTAAAATTCCTCAACATGCCTCAACCTTCTTCGCTAACTCTTTCACCGTTCAGGCTACACTGTTCTGGAATTCTTTACCTGAGGACATACGTAGAGCAAAAAACAGAGCCTTTTTCAAACATTTAGTCCAAAATTACTACTTAGATAAACATAGTAACTATACTCCAGCCAAATTGGATGACGAATGTTTAATAACAAAGCGTTGCCTATCAACCATTGATAGGTATATATGAACAACCTTTTTCTATAAGGCTCATATTTAACAATAATGGAGATACTATAAGTGTACTAAATATAGGCAATTTAATTAGAATAAAGCAATTGAATAACCTGCTTGTGCTTATGATTTAACATTTAATAAACATGAGATGTTATTTTTGATAATTTCGTTCAATAATTTATAGGTTATTCATAATTTTGTTACTTATAAATAATGCAATAAATTTACAAAGTATCATTGCTTCAAAAACTGAATTTTTCAGGATAAAAATAAAAAAAGCCTCGATATTGTATTTCCGCGGTGCAAGCTGTTAGCTGTCGTATTTCGGATATTTATAAGGTAGAAGTCTAATAAAAATTCACTATACTTCAGCCAAATTCGATGACGTAAATTAAAAAAAAATATTCACGATTAACAGCGGAACGGAACAAGAATTTTCAAACGGGGTCGGATTAAAATGCAATTATTACACGACCAATTCCAAAACTATTTTGTCTTATGCAAAACTAAAGAAAGTGCAGACTATTTCATTTGGAATATTCGCCAGAAAGCGTAAAATGCTTAGAATACCTGAATTTCTTATGGTCATAGGGCTGTCTAGTTGAAATAATTAAACTTGATTTTTATTTTTCATTTTATTACAAAAATATTTAAGTGTTCTGAGTTTTTCTAGTTATATATGGCAGTAGAAAATATCATTTAAATCCTTACTAAATAACGTGCAGTAAAATTGGTTAAATAGACGAGTTGTAAAAAAATATATAAACTGAGTTTTTGATGACCCTAAATTCGTTTGTTTACATTTATTCGTCATCGAATATGGCTGAAGTATACATTAAAAATATTAGTTTCCTTACCTACCCTGAATACCAATGTAATGTAATCAATTAATCAAACAGCGGTGTGATCACCGGCGCAGAACGTGGAAATAATACCTCAACTGATATTATCGAACGTAGAACGACGATCAGTACGCCACTTCCGTCCCGCCGTCCACAGGCGTCACGGTTCCAATCGCATCTATATACACAATATCGAGAATCAATAAACTCAGTATCAAAAATTTTATCATGTAACCATGTTTCCGTTAGAATGATCACATCATAGGCATGAAAAAGAAAAATTCATATATAAAGGTTGAAATTTAGTATGAAAACCGAGACAATTTTGATAATAAACGGATAAGTTAGCCCTTTTAAAATTGAAAAACATGTACGTATTATCAAGGACAATTAATTCTAAAATAGTATGTATTGCAAATTT
Source organism: Eurytides protesilaus protesilaus (assembly GCA_018248075.1). Lineage (NCBI taxonomy): Eukaryota > Metazoa > Arthropoda > Insecta > Lepidoptera > Papilionidae > Eurytides > Eurytides protesilaus. Next base: position 3,557 of record DWHR010000067.1, read on the forward strand.
GTTTCTAAGTAATAACACACCTTGTCCAATAATGGATAACAAGTACAATCTACGAATGCGCTGCAAACCTTTTTTCGTAACCATTTTTGTAATTTAAAAGACCAATAACTTACAATTAAACAAATGAAATATTATTATTATTTTTATTATGTAATTAATGTTGAAATCGAGTAAATAACTAATAGTAATGATTATAAAGCAAATTGAAGAGAATTAATACAAAACAAAAACAAACTTAATTTTAAGAAGGTGTCGCTTTTAACATTTTCCAGCATTTTGATAGCCGTACCAATATGGTTCGGTTCTTAATCCATACATATTTATATGATTGCGCTTTAACAGGAAAGGCTACGATAAAGTTGTCTCGCATAAATTTGGAAGAGAATTGTGCTACGATGTTTTTAGGCCGAGAATCCTTTTGATTAGCACGAGGAACACGAATTTGCGTATTAGATTTTGTTCCTAAATTCGATACGGTAAGTTTGAAATTTGGACATTATTTTCCCTCACTTGTTATTGCAACAATTTATCTTCAAGTTCTTTAATTCGTGCTTCACAAGCATCTTGGCGCATATCGAAAGAATTAAATAAGTCCTCCATATCTCTAAGCTTATGACTAACATCCAGCAATGATTTCTTAATTGCATTTTTATTCGAAATTTTTCCGGACACCGATGTTTGTATCGTAGTTAAGGCGTTATTTATTTTACGAAGCTCGGTTGAAAGAACAGATTGAACACAATTCGCCACTAATTGTTCGAAATATTGCTGATTTGACATGTTGAGGGCAGGCGATTTATTGGTAAAGGTCGCGTCGTCTACATCTTTGCGTTTTCTATGTGTCATGTAGCAACTGTCGGAATTATTTTCTCGCTGTACGATTTACAGGACTTGATTAACATTTTACTTTTAGTGGTGGCGTTTGCTGCATTATAGATTCTGAAGAAAGAGCTAGATCAAAAATAGCAGTGTTAGCTCTTGTTCGCGGGGGTGCGGTGGAGGTTTATAATAAATTTCACTTGTTCGTGCTGTATCTTCACATTATTAAGGTTAGATTTCTATCCACTATTCTTTAAAATTTCAAGACCAATCAAGTACACGTCTTTTCTCAACAAATATATCGACGGAACTCTATAGACAATATACTGAATTCAATGTCGATGAACTACTTAACCTTCGCTGCATCCGTACGCAAGAATTACTTCGCGGTGAATACTAGTACTGGAGTAACTACGCGACCGTTGTCGTTTAGTTAATGTTCGTGACTCATTCGGCGATCGACGACGCGGTCGAGTCGAGTAGGTGTGCCATTTCTATATCGCGAACTGCCACGGGATCTACTTTGCATTTTACCACTACAAATAACACACATGACAACAACAAATAGTATTTTTTTTAATATAACCACCAATTAAACAATCTACGGTTTTGTTTCTTTTATGAAGTAGGCTAGTAACTTGTTCTTAACGAAAAAACAAAGTACAAAATAAAACCTTATATAACTTTAAATAAAAAGAAAACAGTTATAACAAAAGTAAATAAAAAAGGGCTCACATATCTCCCTAAGGTGTTGACGGTTCGACACTCGAGCAAAAAGTGTGTGAACCCCGTATCGTATCGTAACGTATCGTATCGAGAACTGATTTTTGTGCTTTTAGCCTATGCGGCTCTGTAAAATCAATGTGCCCCGTAGGGAGTCTGTAAGCTAGTATCACAAATTTTCTTTATGACACACACATATTTGGCACGCCAAGGAACAAGGCCCACACTGAAGTGGCTTGTACCATACACCTTTTTCGAGGGATCTTCTGTCGGAATATTCTTTATTAAGCATCGTGACATCACTGTTTATATTTTGGTAATAATTCAGAGTAAAAAGACAAAACTTTAATTTATTTACCTTCACCACATCCATATTTTGCTAAAGCATCGACCTGCTCATTACCCGATATTGCAATATAGGAAGGAACCCACTGCAATCTCAGATTCAACCCACTGCCACTTAATTTGTCCAATTTAGACAGTATATCGTACGCTTTCGGTACACCTAAGAAACCAGAGGCGCATCGAGCCATATGCTGAACAGCGCTTTGCTGTCCTACCAATTGACTACATTTTATATGCAGTTGTAATAATATTTGAAAGCGCTTCCGAGATGGCAATGAGGGCCTATGTCCTGAAAGATATGTTTCCATTTATTTTTAACAACCATTAGAGCATAAATTACTGTCATGTTTAGTAACAATATAAAATGCAACGCCACAACTTCTATTATTTTTTTAACCGTATGTAAATATTGTTAAACATATTGCATATTTTTCGCATAGTTTTCCAATAATTTTGAGTTTAAGATTATTCACTTCAAACAATTTTTAAGGTTTCTTAACACAATCTTGATGTAATTTGAGTTTCAAGTAAATATTGTTGACCCATGTTCTTAGGAAGAACATATCAAGATATACTGAAGACTCGATAGCTTCTTCCTAACCTTATTATATACTGACAATATTAAAGGAATCGTTTTGTTTACCCAATGTCTGATACCACTGTGGTTATTGAGATTATTAAAAAGCTTAACAGTTACATTATCTGCCATCTGTCATCCATGACATCGATTTTATATTAATATAAATATTTAATTTTTTATGGCTAAATATCTTCTCCTAAATTTATTAATATTCAATAAATTTAACAATCTTTGGATTTTTGTGACAGTCTCATTAATGTGTTTGCCCCAACGTAAACTCTTATCAAGCTAAACTTCAAAGTATTTGTAAACATCAATTAAATCTAGAGGAAATTCATTGACCTGTAAGTTTATTGTCTGTGCTTAATACACAAATTTTTTGATGGATAGCGCTAAACTAATTAAAACAAAATCGTCTGCACACTGAAAAATTGAAATTTGGGTTATTTTATCGGAAAATTTAAAATTCATTACATTAAAAAGGGTACGTGAATTGGGTTCGCTCAGTGCTAGGCCTGATAATGTTACTCATGTTTTCTTATAATATTACTCGAATTTTCATTATCGTCTTAAATTTGAAGGTGTCTCAATGAGATGTTCCCATAAATAGGTGCAACATTTTTTTATGTATCCTCATTAACACTATCACAATACTTTTGTCATTGTAAGGAATTTGCCCTCTTTATCTCAACTTTAGCAACTAGAATTTTCCTTTCAAGCATATCTAAATTATTAGGTGTAGAGTTCTTTCGGAATTATTAAGAGTTAATCTACGCTTCGCTAACAACTTCGACAGATTTGGATTTCAAAAGGATTTGGGATGAAAAACTTGTTGTGGATATTTACATGTTTTAATTACTGGAATAGACATATCAGCTGCCTTAGTAATCAATTCTATAAAAATATCATACGATACCTAAACATCTTACTTGATGTTCTTTTTCTAAAATCTTTGAGAATAAATCCATTGAAATAATCCTAATTCGTTATTCTAAAGTTACGTTTCTTTGAAGCAGCGATCGGTTCCCTGTAATTTAATTTAATCTTTATAATAAGATGAACACTAGCCAAATTTTCATTCATAACTTTCTCGTCAAATAATAGTGCGATATCACCAGACGCAAAAGTATATCCCGAGAGGTCTTCTAAATATTATTATTAACACATTTTGTACTAGTGTAGTTGTCATTATTAAGATATACGTAACCTGCTTTTAAAGCTGCATAATATATGTGTTTACCTCTTGTGTCTGTTTTAGAAGACCAATTACTATGATGGATGTTAAAATCACCAGCTTTTAGACAATTATTTGGAAACAAGGAGAAAACATTTTACCAGTCAGTACTGTATTTATGTACCACACAAGCTATGCCACCGTACGTATTTCGTCTATCCTTTCTAAATAAATTATATTCGCTTATGTTAAAACGAGTCTCTGCTTCTAACATAGTTTCACATATAAATGTTACATGAATTTTCTCCTGTATCATTAAACGCTCTAGTTCTGTGACTTTGTTTCTAATAAAAGAAATTCCGTTGCAGAAAATAAAGTACAAACCTTTTTATGTAATTGTTTCTATTCATAAAAAAAAAACATTTAGTTTGTTAGTTCAACAAGTTTGCCAGACTTGTTGAATTAACAAACTAAAGGTTTTTTTTAAGAGATAAAGTGACCAGACGAGCAAGTTGTGCGCGGATGGTAAGCGTCACGCCTACCCATAACAACATAGTAACACACAGAGCGTGCTTGACTCTATGTTGCACTCGTCACTCAGAGATATTAGATGGTCTATATCTTTGCTCTGTAATTGTGCTAGCATCATTGCCCTTCAAACCGGTACACAGTAGTGCTTACACACTATTGCTTTTTTTTATTCATCCTGCATTTTCCCACTGCAGGGTCTCCCCCAACTATTTCCAAACATTTCTATCTTGAGCTAGTTCCATCCAGTTGTGTCTGAACAGTCAAGGTCGTCTCGCCATCCTTGCGAGGGTGACCCTGATGCCTTCGACTGTACTGAAACTGCCACTGTGTTGCGATAGCTGCCTATCTCTACGAGTGCATCCTGCACACGTGGCCTGCCCAATCCCATTTAAGCCTAGCAGTTTTTCTGCCAACATCTGTTATGCCAGTTATTGAACGCAGCCTAGTATTCCGAATGCGGTCCTGTCTCTTGGCGGCAAAATATCTAGCAATGCAGTAGTATCGCCCCAGTCGGACTCTGCAAGGGTCATATCACTTAGAAAAACTAAATGTTAACTTGAACTTAGACTCTAAGTTATCATTAGTCTTAAAATTATCTTTAATTTTTTTTAAAATGCTTGCAAGATACCAGTCAAGTTGACCTCGAAATGCTTTTTTTCTCCTATACTGATTTTCACTTAATGGGCTTTAGTACTCTTCAAACGGTTTTTCAATTTGATTCTCTTCGCGTTGCGATAAATGATCTTCTCATTGTGCCATGTTTTTAATTCTTTTTGACTTAGTGTTTTGCGATTACTAACTCCTTTAATACTTTTGACCTTATTTTTTTGTCATCCTCAGAGTTTTCTCAGTGAATCATAGCTTCAATAATAACGTGCTTATAGGGTCTATTTTAATTTGGTGTCTGAGCCGTGTCTGGTTTTATGTTTATTTTAGGTTTTATTCGTTACCGACCTCGAATTCCCGGCGAAAAGAAGGACCAATAGGACCAAGAAAGGTTCTGTTTTCCAGGTGGAGTTCGAGCACCTGGAAAAAGAAGAGCTTGCCCGTCTGTATGCAATCACAAGCATGCTATACATCAAAATTGAAGCTTGGAGGGGTAAATCGGGTCCCACCCCCCCAATATCATAGATGCCAGGCATTCGGGCACTCATCGGCGGCTTGCTACCGCGCAATAAAATGCGTGGTTCGTGCGGGCAACCATCCGATGTCCGAGTGCACACACCCGAAAGAGGCGCCACCAAAGTGCGGCAATTGTGCGAAATCGCATACCGCCAATGATAGACGATGTCGCGTATACATGAGGGAAACAAGGAAACGCGGCATCTCTACTCAAACTCCGATTCCAGAACCGGCTAGAAATACCACGCCATACAACAACGAAGGATGGACAACAGTACGGCGTGGTAACAATAAAAATCGTTATGTTTATAACGCGCCTACGGGTCAACGCCCGATTATTAAACCGTCAGACAGCGCGACGTCAAAAACAAAAACAATAGATACGGGCGATAAGCGCGCGTCGTCAGTACACCCGCCCGTTCCCCCGCCGCCACCCATCGCACCTAGCCGACAGCCCGCTACCAGTCCAAGTGACATTAACGCCGCGGTGGCCGAAAACAAAAAGATTTCGAAGTCGAGTAGCGCGACGACAACGCTCCGGCTGCAGGCGAACAACGCTACGCCGCGAGATGGCGGTAAATCCACCGCTACGAAAAAGCAAGAGAAGCGACGAAGGCACCGCCTTAACAAAAAGGCAAAGTTATCGTCCGCCAAAATTATCTCATCAGATCAGCCTGAGACCGAGCACGACGGATCGAGGTATGCTACTGACGTGTTTGCTACTAAAAACAGAATTTTTAAACGCGATAATAGTAAGATTATCGTAAATTTCCAAGCGGGTCAACGCTCGCCGTCGCGTTCTTGGGTCGATAGAGGGCGCGCATCTCAAATCGGGTTCGATTTTAATTCATTTAATTTGGACCACGATGGTTCGTTCACCGAATTAATTAAAAAATTATTTAATTCCATCGTCGAAATTTTTACTGAAATTCTCGCGGCAATCGCAGCCGGTCAGGATATAACATCAGTAGTAATACGCGTTATCACCCGTCTATTATCGGCATGCAATAGCATATAATAGTTCTTTTAAAATATTGTATTGGAACCCCGGTGGTGTGAGTTCGAAAACGGCCGAATGACGCACCCTTGCTCAGATGTATGATGTCAATATAATCCTTCTGGGCGAGACTAAATTAAGGCCGGGGCAAATCTTACAGGTTCCCAACTTTTTCGTGTATCGTCGCGACGAAGTTTCGCCACAATGCATTGCGTACAGGCACATACAGCAGTGCTTGCAAGGTGGGACTTGATTCACGAAGAATTGGGAATACACCAATACAAAACAATGCGTTCCATAGTCATCAGATATAGGTTGGAGGGGACTCAGAACCTTTACCGCATACAGCCCACCCGCTCAACCCCTGTGCACAGACGATATTAATTCGATCTTTGACGGCAGCACTCCCGCGATTATCGCCGGGGACTTGAACGCGAAGCACCCGGCGTGGGGTTCGAACTCGATCAATGCGTCCGGGAGGCGGCTGTACAAAGATGCAGGTAGACGTGGGTATGAGGTGTTTCGCCCTAGAGAGCCAACGCATTTCCCCACGGACTATAGATTCTCTTGTAATGTGTTAGATATTTATCTATAAAATCGGCTGAGTTTTCCTGTCTCGCTACAAGTGTTGTACGATGTCGACTAAGAGTATTAATAATACTTAATTTGGAGGCGGCGAATGTCATGCTTAGAATGCTACGCACTTGCACTGATAGGGTATTTCAGTATTTCAAAGGGTATTAAGCTGATTTTTGATTGGCGAACCTGTCCGGAAGCAGTTGAGCGTGCCGCTGCAAAATTTGGTCTGCGTATAAAGGAGGCCAAAGAGGCGGCATCGACGGCTATTCCGGAAAATGCTCGTCAACAATCCTTACCACAATGTATTATTGTGCAAATTAAGAGGAAGCACGCCCTGCATAAGCTATGGTTGCGCACCCGCTGTCCACATATTAAGCGTGAATTGAACGCGTTATCTGAGAGGTTGTCGGAACAGGTAAAGAACCACCGTGGTGAGTTGTGGATGCGGCGTATCGACGTCCGATCGTCCGAACGGCGTATGATCGTCCGACGTTGCTTCACTTCCTGAACCGACAGCTGATTCGAGTAAAATTAGGATCTTGTCCAATTTTTAACAAAATTTTTCGACGTTGCTACGATGCTAAAGAGCGGGCAGAAGAGCAATTCGTACCGAAGCAAGACAGCTGCTTTCATGACAACTCGTCATGAAAGCAGCTGTCTTGCTGCTACGTCTACACCACCGGCAAGGCTTGCACTACTCGGGCAGCCCATCGACTGGCAGACAAAGGTGACTTACCTCGGTTGTATTATCGATCACTCGCTAAGCCTAGTTCCCCATGTGGACCTTATGGCCCGCAACGCTAGAGCGCGAGTGAACTTACGCCCAGTGCTGGCTTCTCATCTGCCACACCGAGTTACGCTCGCCGTCTACAAGTCGTATGTGCCCTCCCGACTTACCTACGCCGCACCGGCGTGGTACATGTTGGCATCTGTTAAGCTGCGTAACAGGCTGCAGGCCCAACAGAATCTTGCACTTCGCACCATAGTGGATGCGGGACGCTACGTCAGGAATGGCGATATTGCACGCGACTTGCGTGTCGAGTCGGTGCAGGAGTTTGTGTTTCGTATCGAGCGTCGCATGTTCGACTGCGCTGACAATGGACCGCATACTCACCTAAATGGCTTCGCGCCGTTGCACGCACGTCCTCCGGCCGGGCGCCCACAACCTAGAGAGCTGCTACTGTTAGGTTTCGTTAGTCGGAGGGGCTCGACACCGACTGAACCGCCGACGAACAGTAAACAACGCTCGTCGAGCTGCGCGCAAGCATATATCGACTTTCGTCGTCGCTACGCGAAGCTTCTCTTTGCGAGCGACGACTATAATGCTGTTATCTATGGAGGTGTAAAGCACCCCATATTAGTCCGTTAATAGGCCGGTAAATACAGCCGGACGGACAAATCCCTCCTAGACGAATCCCGGGCAATGAAGATGTTCCTCGAAGCCCGATCCTGCACCGATCCTTCGGACCGACGCAGAAGACCCGTGATGATGATGATGATGTAATTTGGTGTTTGAGCCGTGCTTGGTTTTATGTGTATTTTAGGTTTTATTTGTTACTTAATTATTCGTTACTTCGTCATGTTTGATATATTTAATCTTTTTATCAGATAAATATATTATTTAGGCATTACGATAAGTATAGTTGTTTTCGCTCACAATGTTTCTTACTTTTTTATTCTTTAAAGAATATTGAGCATTTTTATATGAAACCATATGGGGTCCTTTCCAACTAACACACATATATTTTACCTTTTCGCAGTTAGCGTGATTTTTACTACATTTGGGGCAAATATTTTTTTTTGGAGTGGCATGAACGTGAGAGATAATCAAACTTCCAGCAACCAGAACATTGACTGACAGGAATTGTATACTTGTCCACCTTAACCCTACATACGAACGAATACACATGCGATGGCAAAGCCGGGCTTTTAAATGTTAGGCGGATTGTTTCTGGTTAATCCATTCCCCTTTTTCATTCATTCTTTTCAATCTCCTTAGTGAAATTATTTATACTCAGACGATAAGTTTTTTAATATTTATTCATCTTTTTCACATCAATCTACCTGTCCAAGTAAACTAAAAGATAATATTATTTTATCAGATGGCTGAATTCTACATCCCAATAAAAGATCAGCTCAGTATACATAAATTAAACGACAAATTATAATGTTTCATGGTTTAATAAACGTTCCATCAAATTATCATTTTTATAATCTGTCAACTCATGCCAATTTCTGTCTGTCTTACCCAAAAGTTATAATAAATGCCATATCAAACAATAATAAAGTATGTATTATAATTTACTTATAAATAGTAAAATACATTCTGTAAAGTTTAATAGAGTGGCGACTTATGCAAATATAATCAAGTGTCGATAATATAATATTTATTTGATACCGCGATAATTAAATACCTTACAGCTCGGCCATCCTCATTAGGGTGGGTTCTCACACCTTAATTTTAACCAATATCGAAATAATTCTACATTACTAATATTAAAATGCTTTACAGTAATTAGTTTAATTTTCGCCAACACGCACTGGGGCAGCGTGGCGGTCTGTGCCCTTATACCCTCTGTACAGAGGAG
>DWHR010000068.1:0-13004 GCA_018248075.1 Eurytides protesilaus protesilaus
GAGGTTTGCAACTCATTTCAGTTTTTAAGTTACATATAGCACGAATGCATCGTTTTTGCGCTATAAATGCTTTATTTAATATAGTAGAATTTCCCCACAATATGATTCCATATCTTAGGTTTGATGCTACATACGCGTGATAGGCTTTTAGGGCAGTAGCTTCGTTACATATTTTTGGAATACGCCATAAAGGATAAATAAATTTATTTATTTTAGTGCACACTCTGTCCACTAAAATAAATAAATTTATTGTTTTTCCGTGTACATTTGTCGTCAATGATTATTCCTAGAAATATTACTGAGTTACATTCAGCAAGAGTTTGATCTATATAATGTACATGAAGATTAGCTTTTTTTGATCCTCTGTTTTCAAATTGTATATATTTAGTTTTTGTCATATTTATGTGTAGATTATTATTTGTTAGCCATTCTATGATGTTGTCTATAGTTTCATTAATTTCATTATTATAAGTAATTGTCGATTTTTCGGATATAATAATTTTTATGTCATCTGCGAATAGTGAACATTGATAATTTGTTATATTTGAGAGATCATTAATGTAGAGTATAAAGAGAAGAGGTCCTAAGATGCTGCCTTGTGGCACACCAACTCTATTATATCGAAGTTCAGACCTAAATGTTTCCTCTTCTTGGTTTTAGTTAATCGGTTTGATTTATACAAATTGTTGTCTGTCCAATAGGTAGCTTTCAATTCATTCTAAGGGTTTTCCGCGAATTTCATATTTTTCACATTTCCACAACAGCAGCTTATGGGAAACAAAGTCAAATGCTTTGCTCATATCGTAGAATATTCTACGATATAGAGGTATATACCTGTGATATATACAGGTATACACCTGTTGTTTTAATCCTTTTGTCGACATTTTCTAATATATGATTAATTAGATTAAATGCAGCGTAGAAGGAAATTGTCTCTAAACTTATACGAAATTTTGCGATTAATTAAAAATAAACAGGAAAAGCAAAGATATACATATATTACATGTTTTGTTTAATGGTTATCTCTATTGTGCCTTGTAACACTGGTAAAATTTCCTTTTAAATATAAAACACAGTAGTCCTCACACATTATTTCTTTGAGAGAGAATAACTGGTAATATCCCTAGGTAGACTGCAAAACATTTTTTCCCGAGGATAACATCGTTTTAACATATCGACGTTTAAGCATTAGAGATGGTTCGTCGTAAAATTATCTTAGTCATGGTCAGCAATAGATGAAGCTCTACGGTTATAGAGATCTCGGCCAATAAATTGGAAACGATAAAAGACACCAAGCGTGACAATCAGCCGTAAAACATTCTCGTCGCTGATCTAAATCAGATAGGAAAGCCACAAAACACATGACCCCCGACATTATGACTGTATGTATTTCCGATCTCTCGTAAAATATCATAGCATAACCGATGTGGAGAAAGCATTGGTACATATCTATCTGTTGTCAAATGTCTTGGTCACCGTCTTAATCGATCATGACACTAACATTATTCACTTATTAATAATATTAATATGACCTCCCTTACTAATATTATTATTATTATTAATATGACATATATTTGCTTGGTTATCATTCTGTCACAGATCAACGGAAGAACGGCATGGTTTTTGACTCATTTAATTTGTATCATGGAGAATGATGCAACATAGGTTATTGTTCTTTCCGAAAGAATTTCAAAAATATTAAATAATGGGGAGAGATTCAAATTCACATAAGCAAATCAGCGGGCAAACCCACACACCCAAATAAATAAAACATAACTCTTGTAGCTAGAGGAGACAGATTTTGGTATATGCCCTCTTATACGCTTTCCATAATATACATCTATTCTGGAAGGTTACTGGTTCTTTTTAATGTATTTTGTCATTTCACTAACCTAATTAAAAATTCACTTTTTAACTCCATAAATAAAAACACATAGCGTGAACACGCATTCAGCTCACACAAAGTTTGTGAGCTACGATGCATGATTAGACTTATAATATATAATTATAATGATCAAACATGTTTCGAAAAAAAAAATGTGATATAATACCATAAATTTGGTTCGTCAACATTTCGCCTCTTTACCTCTAGGTGACGAGTAGCACAAGGCCAAACCAAGCTGGTTTTGTGAACTACTGTGTTGTGTTGGCAGGCGACTCGCTTAGCATCAGGCACACGAATTGTTCGTCCCATCAATTTATCTCCCAGAAAGATTATCAGTGCAACTAAATATTTAACGGTGCAGTTTACTCTTCAAGCAGTTGATGATATACAAAACATAGCGTATTTGGCGATATTAATATCTATGCTTGAATCACTGTCCTTTACTCCGAAAGACTATTTATTTTATACAGACATATTTTGCGCATATACTTAAACATACATATTTGAACAGTAATTTAATTAAAAAATAATAACATTTTATACATTATATTTATAGATAATTATTACATTTAAACATTATTATATATTGTTAATATTAATTGAATGCGTGCATATAACCGTTTCGCGGTAAAATAAATAGAAATGTTGTGGTTTTTTCCCCAAGCGGACGTTACATGTTACACGTTGAAAAGTTTTACTTGTTAAGTTTAACATACATAAATAATTAGTGATAAATAACTATGAATACATTGGGAAAAAGGGAATCATTCTGCAGTGAAATATCACTGGCCTACATTAATAATGATTCATATTTTCATAAGTTTTCTATATTAATGTCTTACTTAGATTTATTTTTTGTTTTAATTGTAATTGTTGAGGATCATTTGCCCAGCTAGAGTCAGATTCAAAAAGTCATCTTCTCAAAGGCCTTTATAGTTAATCAAATCCAATCAAAATATATTCAGTCAAGTAGGCCTTTACAAGCACATTTGAATCTTCATTTTTACATTACAGTCCGTGAGAAAGCAATCACCGGCTTGGAAACTGAGAAGAAACAATTAGTCTGAACTGAATTGTCAACACCATATCTAATGCTGCTCTGTAACAGAATAATCTTAATCGTCTAAACGATTGTTGTCAGGAAAACAACATTTAAGTTCCATAGAACTCAATTCTTCAAAATATCTATTTATAACCTCGTTTACACTTGACAACAATTTAAGTTTTAACATCCACTCTGACAATATCTGCACAAAAGCCTTTAAGTGTCTTGGCTTCGTTCTACGTAACGATTTTAGATATCCTACAAGTAAGATACCTATATACGGTAGTATAGCCTGGAATCATTTTTATGATATCTACACCAAAAGGATCGAAAGGATTCAAAACTATATAGACCGTCTAACACACTTTAAAATAATGTCGCTATCTGATCGTAAAAATATGCTAGACATAGTATTTCTATTTAAACTCGCAAATGCATTTATTGACATTCCAGACCTCCTTTCGCGGCTTAATTTTTCTACCCCGTCTAGGTTACCTAAAGCATCGAGGTTTAATCTTTTAACAGACGCATTGTGTCATTCAAACCTCGGTTAGAATACACCACTTAATAGGTTAGTTCGTGATTTTCAATGTATCACTAAAGGTAACGATGTGTAAAAAGACTTGATTTGATGAGTTCCATGAGTTGTACCCATATTCTTAGTTACGTATTATTATGGTACTTTATTCAATCATATCATTTAATTTCGATTGATTTAATGTCTGATCCATGTTGTCCATTTTATTTAATTTTAATTCTGCAAATTTCGTTATACTCGTAATTGCCTCATATTATGTTAATTGCATATTATATTCAAATGTTTTTACCTCTTATTATATTGTAATGAATTCAAATTACTTATTGTTTCTGATTAATTCTGTTAACTCACTTTTTTCTATTTACATGCAGTCTACAACTACAATCGTAATGGCATTCAGCTTCAGATTAATTTATATCATTTTTATGTCATTGTCAGTATACATTATGTTGGTCTTCATTAAAATATATAAATAAATAGTTGCAATTTTAAAAGAAAAGCCATCATAATGTTTACAATGCAACACAATATAATAGCGAACCCAGATACGAGTCAATTACCTTAATTCAACAAAATTTTGATGCGCCAGAAACTCTTGAACCGTAGGATTTTTTTTACAACATAAAGTGATGAGACGTGCAAGTCGTGCGCCTGATGGAAAGCGTCATACCTGCTAATAACAACACAGAACGTACTTGTCTTTGTGCTGCACCAGAGATGTAAAATGGTCTATCTCTTTACTCAGTAATTGATGATAAGCATTATACAATAGGGACGTAGTACAAGATACTCTTGGGCCCGATGCAGCGATGGTATACGGAAGAATGTTGGCAGTGGTTGGAGAAGGGAAGCAGAGGATCGAATGTTGTGGCGTGCCATGGTAGAGGTCCTATGACCAGCAGTGTTCAAATATAGGCTGATGATAATGATAACGATGATGATGATGATTATGCACCAAATTATTTTTAATATTTGATTTAAAACGTCGAAACGGTGGATCTAAGAGAGCTCCAGGAATTTTATTATATATACGTAAATCTTACCTGTCCGTGGTTTAGGAAGCCGTGACGTCGCGCGATGTCTTCCACATGCTGCTCCCCGGAAGGCACGTGCACCGCAAACTGGTTGTGATACGTCGCTTCCTTCAGGGCGAAGCAAGCCCGGAATACGGCAAGCAGCGCAACACAGCGCCATGACAGCATCGACATGACAGCGGGTGCGCGGGAAACACTTTGAAAGCGCACCGAGCGACTTTAAAGTATGGAGCGGATCACGCCCGCTGTGCCATTATGCGGTTGACTCAGTGAGCTTTACCATCGGACTACCTGAAAGAGAGACATTCTTTTAATATATTTGTGTTTAAATATCGGACTAGCAATTTTTAAAATTGAAAGGAAAATAAATGATTGAGTGATTGTTTTTAATAATGATATTAATTTATTGTGATCGGATGAAACCCGGTGTATGCAACAAAATAATACCCATTACACTCAATTGTGATATCATCAAAACTAAAAGCTTATACCCAATTTCAGGTCAATTGGTAGATAATTGACGCACCAAATTTAACTTCAATTAAACCGTTTTAAATACGATTGGGCCCTAAAGTTATGAGATCTTTATCTAAATGAAACTCATGTAGAATGGAAAGAAAGACCGTGGATCACAAAACGCACTTCTAAGCGTCTTTTCTTGATGCAAATAATACCGTATTTTTTTTATCTCTTCGAACCAGAAGAACCATATTTTGAGGTTTTTCAGTGTTTCTATATTGTAGCCTTGAATTTAATGAATAATTTTAAAAGAATTTGATTTTTCAGTTCCTTAATTTAATACCTAAATGAGATATAATTTAACAATGATACTATTGCTTTTTTATTCAAGTGGCCACGTGGCTTTCTGAAAACAATTATGTTGTTTTAATTTTTTTAAGGCGAAAACCCTTGTACAAGCGTAAAAGTTACGAAACGTTTACCTTTATCTTTAAAAGGATATTAGTCTGAGTTTATCTGGGAGAATCTTCCGTGTAATACTTTAAAATACGCGCCTTTACGGAACAGTCAAAAGGTAACATAAAAGGGCTTTACGTAGATACACAAAAAGAAAAAAAATTAGCCATTCTAAATACAACATAACTCCCTCTTCATAAATGTTATACGATTTCCTTTTATCCTATTATAAAAATAATAACTTCTTTCTTCTGTGAAGAGGGACCTTACATAGTTCAAGGCATTTAGCACCAAGTTATTAGCTTCAAACTAACGTAATATGAGTGACAAAGTGCTGTTTACACCATGATAATTAGGTCTATTACGCTCCACTTTGAACATAAAAGAGGTGTCATCATCAAACAGTAAAATCACATAAGTTCCTTACAAAAAACTATAATAAATCGTTAATGTGAAGTAAAAATAAAAGTAAAGTAAAGTAACAGTCTATTATGTCCCACTGCGGAGCACAGGCCTCCTCTATATAGAGGGTATAATGGCACAGACCGCCACGCTGCCCCACTGCGTGTTTACGGACTTCAAACATTTTAGAATATTTTTTTTTAATTGTTTCTTAAATATTCAGGTTTCCTCACGATATTTTCCTTCACCGTTGAGCACATGGCAAATCAGCACATAAAATTCTTAATTATAAATTAACAAATTCATTGGTGGCGGCTTCGGGATTAGAACTCAGGTTGCTCGAGTATATTGAATTAAAAGCGAGCGCCCGGACACTGAGCTACCACGGTTCACACAAAAATAAAAAGGAGCCAAGAATAGGTCCCTGTAGAACACCGATTCTTAATGGAAATCCAGACAATTTTTCATTATTTATACTGATTATCTGGACTCTTTGATTCAAATAACAGGTAATAAGATCTAAGGCAGCGTCACGGATACCATAGTGATTCAGCTATAATGAAAAGGTTAGATGTTCTACACAACCAAAGGCTTTGGACAAATCGCAGAATACACATATTCAGCATTCTGCGATTTGTTCCATGCGTCGTAAATATGCCTTTAACGTTGAAATATTAATAATACATAGTGTATTTACATCACGGTCAATAGATCGCAAAAATATCAATATTATAAAGCACCTTTCAATAATCTTAACTCACTGGATGAATTAAATCATACGTCGGTATACGCCACCCGCTTTATTAAAACCGGTAATAACGAACGGTTTTATATTTATATATAGGTATTTATAATATTAGCATAAAAGTATTAAGCCGTTATCAAACGTAACAGGTGACGGTTCACACAATTGTAGCCGGGTGCACGTTATTATTAATCCGTATTTATATTAAAATTAATCCGTGCGATCATAAATAAATGATGCTAACGGACTTTTTATCATATTCATTGTAAAAGAATGTATGTATATTTGTGCTACATGTATCATTGTCTTAAACTCGAGCAAATTAAGCAATTATATAATTAATCTATGTACGGGATTTTAGTGCGTTTAAATTTTAAATCTGAAGTCCGTTTCGTAATCCCGGAATGGTGTACAGTGTTTGCAGCATCGTGAATGAAAATGTAATATAATGCCTTCAGAAAATTTAATATAACTCCTTAAAATTTTATTATGTCAAGTATTCGCGTAAATAGAAATTATTATATTGGTTGTTTATTGACTTTCGCAAAATCCGCCTGGGATAGCACCACTGCATTGCCAGTTACTTTACCGGCCATGCAGTAACGTGTAAATACTGTGTTGCGATTTGGAAGGCAATGTTGCCAGCGTTATTATACTTAAAACTTTTAAACTAACTGTAAAACTAAAACAGAATCACATCATATTGAATTTCGATCCAATTCCATATAAATTCAGAAGAGTTAGAAAAGAAGATGTAACAATGGAGTACTAAATAATGTATGAGATATATTATAAGGTAAAAAATGCCAAAAATTAATCAACTGACAACACATGACAAGAGTCACAAAATTTCGTCTAAGTTGATTTTTACGGTACAAATTCTTTAACATTCATCCCGGGGGGAACGTTTTCAAGTTGCCTCAGCGTTTTCTCGAATTGATACATTTTGGTACATTTTATCTGATAAAAATGAGATTAACAGCGTACGATATACTCAGGTGTTTCGAGCAAAATAATATTACAATACATACACAGACAGACAAAAGAATAGATGTTGAGTTCGAATACATGTCTACTGTTTCATCCAAGGAGGTTGTACCTACCGCCCAGTAGTAGAAAAGTAAAAACTTACTACCAGCTACCTCACTTGTTAAATAGAATAATTTTAGATTCATAGAATAAGTGACGCAGTGGTCAGTCATCCTCTTAAACCGTTGACAACGTTCCTGTGTCTTCACGGGGATTGGACATATGACACTTACCATATCCTCTTTTATAACAAAATCGTAATTGATCTTTGCTTGCGGCTTCCAACACATCAGATTTTTATGTTGGTAACAATTTTACGCGCGGTAAAAATGTTGACACAAATGGCAAATCTATATCGGTAGTTTCGAATAAAAATTCTAATAATATTTAATTAATAAATTATGATTGTGATTTTATAAGCAATAATGATAAATCTAAGAACATAAATTGACCTTATTACAGTCACATAACGCCCAAAATCGGCTTAGCACTGAAATATTTAAGTCGAGGCCGAAGAGAATATAACGAAATCTTAACTAAACCAAAGAAACTTAAGATCGTAATTCAAAATGATTATATTATTTTTTTATTAAATGGAGTGCCATTTGTTTTAATAAATTACAAATTATTTTATGTCCAGAACATTCATAGGCAGTGGTGACCCAGACGCTTGCTTATTTGCCACTTCTACTCCAAACCAAATAAATACATTAAAAACTAAACAGACGAGAGAAACACTAAAATTTTACTCAGTTTTTAAAACGTAAAAACTCTCAGTTGTTTCCTATCAGCATGCAGGTCGTTTATTATTTAGCACCGAACTAGCCAGTCTTGTAACTTCGTCGAAAAAAATTATTTAGATTTAGATTTTAGCGTACGTACAATTCTACGAGAGAGTTCTATCAAGAGTGGAACATTCGATTGCTATTGCGAAGAAGTAACGGGCTTCGGGCAGATCGAAAGCACGCTGGCATCGACATGAATAGGCATGAGCAATGACGCGCCTGCAATCAACGTAGGATTTGAATTAAACGCCTTGACGTCCCGAGGTGTCACTATCAGATACCATATTGGGGCCGTAACGTAAAACGATCGCCACCGTGAGGGTGATGCGACGCTGAATTTCAATTTTGAATCCACGTGCTATTTTGAATGCATTGAATGCGCTTCTCGTTAGAAGCGGTTATGTTGGACTTCAACGTTTTTAGACAATGGAATCGATTAATTTAAGTAGGGTGATCCAAATCTCTGCTCCCGCTGATTTCTTCCTCTCTGCCATTCTTACTGCTCTACAGATGGGTAGATGATATTGTATGTTTGGTATTGATGATGATAACTTTACTGTATGACAATATCAATATATCAAGACTCCGAATACATGCTTGAAGTGTACGCACATATGTACATACATGTCCCGAACACTAGTTTTTAATTCAAAATACTCAAGCAATCTTAGCTTAAATTTCGGTGCCATCATACAAGAGTT
Source organism: Eurytides protesilaus protesilaus (assembly GCA_018248075.1). Classification (NCBI taxonomy): domain Eukaryota; kingdom Metazoa; phylum Arthropoda; class Insecta; order Lepidoptera; family Papilionidae; genus Eurytides; species Eurytides protesilaus. Next base: position 9,080 of record DWHR010000068.1, read on the forward strand.
TGTTACTTTATCATTAGCAACTTAATTTTAAGTGATGATTTGCCATAAGTTTATCGATAAAAGAAAACATAGTGAGAAGACCTGTATATTTAAGAAATAAATAAAAAAATCTTAGGTATGTGAAGTTCGCTAACCCGCACTGTGGTAGCGTGGTGGTCTATGCCCTTATATCCTCTGTACAGAGGAATCGTGTGACCTGCAGTAGGACATTAAAGGGTATTATCTACTTCACTATTCCTTAAAAAATATAATGCAAGCATTTTTTTTATTAAAATGATCACACGAGCAACTAGAATACATATGACAATTCAGTGCAACTCAAAAGTTTGAATTAATGGTTCCAAACTTCTCTGTAACTGATAATGCTCGGGAAGGTGTCGCTACCTTCCCAAGCGGACTCTGTGAGTCCTATTACTTAGTAAAATAAAAATCTTTAAATGTAAGGAATAACTAAAATTTTAAAATAAAATAATCAAAACTTTCGAAGTGCGATCTTAGTCATTATTCATTTATTAGCATTTGCTTTAATTTAGATCGCATTAAGTAAGTAATTTTAAGCCGATTTTGGGCCTTTTGTGGACATCACAGATTTTATTTTATTAAGGTCAATTGATATTCATAGATTTATTATTACTGATTGTTAAAGGACAATCATAATTTAGTTAATTAATATTATGAGAAATATAAATAAATATTATTAAAATTATCACTTAAGAGATCGGCAGCTTATCTTATCTTAATCGATATTTTTACTTATATAAAAATCTGGAAGGTTGTATCCAAATAAAGTAAGAAGAGAATACAGGGTAAGAATTTTGCCATGAAAAAAGAACCACATTGAAAAGTACATCAAGTTATCAGATAAAAAGGGTAATTTGGTGTGATCGCATCCATATAGAGTCTACTACACTCACTAATACTAATAAAAATCGTCCACCGTCGACTGTCGTCGTAGTCGGCCGTAAGTTGTAAAAACACTTGACACTTATCCAAAGTTGCATATGTTGCGAAGGCGTAGAGATGGCGGCTTCCGACCGTTTGTTCCAGTCACGGGGGCAACACAACGTCCGCGCTAATGTAATGGAAAACTTTACAAACAGCCAACTACCCTCCATACTACTATAGAAGAGGGGGATCCCCCTCCAACAGTGGACAGCCCACGTTGTAGGTGGGTTCCCCCGACAAAGCTTGTGCATCTTGGACCGTGCAGTTTTGTGGGCAATATGCACTTACTTTTTAAGCGACGACACCTTATTCGGCACGTTCAGGAGCTTTTATGGGCGGACATGCTAAGCGGTTGTCAAACAATGCTCATAAAATGTATGCATTTTCCTTTATTATTAGTATTTTTACGTATTACAAATTTCTTTTATTTTTATTTGACGATTGTTCGAGGTTGTATACCGATTTTTCTAAGGGGTAGGTATCTTTTAAGTCTCTGGGTTTGTACTTCTTCATTGCCAATTATTATCATCATCTACCGCCTTAAGCATTATTATCTTCCGATTTGAAAGGCAATGTTTCCAGTTTAATTATTGGGCATAGGGATATAACATATAAAATCTCTTGGTGAGCCTAGTTTTAAGCTTACGTATGTACCATCAACAACTTGTGAAAGCAATAAAAATTGACAGTGCTAAATGTTACTTCGTAAACTATTCTCCTTAAACATGTAAATTTCAAATACCGAATGCAACGCGCCAAGTATCATGTAACCAACGAGCACTATTGATTTTATGGGTACATTCGCGTCTAGCAAGTTTCTCAGTTAGGACTGTTAGTTTCATATTCCGTTCCATGTTTTGCAATACGTGCGCTAGCGTACAGGCCGAATTTATAACGTCGCTAAATAGTGCTGTTTGAATGGAAGTTTAATTCGGCACATTTAAGTGCCCATTGTTCGGAACTGCATGAATACGAATAACATTAGTAAAATATGTTCATATATATCCAAATATATTTCCGTTTACACACATTATTTTATTGTTCGCGAATATACATGAGTGGTATCAGTCATAAACTTAGACGAAGAAACATAATGCGACCCTATTTGTACCTAGCTGACCCAGCAGGCGTTTGATAGATATATCAAGCTAACTTCTGAACAGATTCAAATAGAACATGCTTCAGTTTTTAAGTAACAGACATACCGTACATATTACTGCTATAAGGTGGAAGAGTGGCAATGCAGTAGTTCTACCCCAGGAGGACTTTGCAAAAGAGACCTACCACATAAGTCGGAATATAGTGCAATTTACGCCAGGGATGCTACTCGTTATCCCGTCGTAACCACATCACGCTGACGTCACATTGACGACACGCGGACGTCAGGCCGATATCACGGCGACGTCACGCTGACGTCACGCCAACGTCACGCTAACACCACGCCGACGTCACAACAACGCCCCGCTAAATATTGAGCACGTCGGAGGATACGGTACGTAAATCATTCTAGCAAATTGTCCGAACTGCCTTTACTCGTCTAACTTTTAACTCCCTCTCTCTCTCTCAAAGTGCCTCTCGGACTAGCGAAGGTTGGCCGTCAATTCCGCAAACTTCCTTCGATCTTTAGCGAGGCGAAATAGTTGGGCAGCACTCGCTATCCCTGTCCACTCTCTTATGTTTCGCAACCAAGATTTCTTTCTTCGACCCACTTTTCGTTTGCCAGCTACTTTTCCCATCATAATTAGTTGCAGCAACTGGTATCGGTCATGCCTCATGATATGACCTAAGTAGGCAACTTTTCTGCGCTTGATGTTACGTTACGCTAAAGTTCGCGTTTTTGGGACAACCGTCGGAGAACCTCTTCATTGGTCACTTTTACGAAAGCTAAATTGGTCACGATTGATAGAATAAACGAACTTATTTAACTAAACTAAATAACTAAATTTAAACCTTTGATAATTTACCTGGAATCTGGCTTCGCCAAGTGGTGCTTGTGCGTACGGGATGCCTTTGAAGCTATAGTAAGTTGATCCATCTACTGAAGTATTAACTGCACCTCTTAATTTACCTTCTGCAACTGTCACAATAGGATTGTCCTGAAATTGAAAACCTAAATCAATTAAAAGTATTTGTAAATGTATAATATTTATTATTTCATGAAATTGTTGCCAGCCGTATTTCCGGACATATACAACTAAGGGCCTCTAAGTTATATATTACCGGAAATACGGACATATACAACTTAGAGGCCAGGAATATATTCAATGTTGCGAATATCCATGGGCAGCGATGATCTCTTAGCATTAGGTACGCCTTACTTGTATAAAAAAATACAATAACAACCACTGTTTTTTACCAACAGTCCAAATTATAACTCTACCTCCCTTTGATGTCGACAACGAGAGATGTTTTTATTACAATATAAAGTGACGATACGAGTAAATTGTGTGCATGATGAAAGCGACACGCCCGCCCATAACAACACAATGCCACACAGCAGGATTGAGCTACGCTCATCACCCAGAGATATAAGATAGTCTTCCTCTGTAATTTCACTGGCATCTTACCCTTCAAACCGGAACACAGTGCGTAAGCGTACACTACTGCTTCGCGGAGGTATATCTCTCCAGTTCATAAACAATTTTAGGGCATACGAGTAAAAGTTAGGACATTAAACGAAAGCCACTGTGAACCGAAATTGCCCTTAGTGCACTCACTTCCCCTGAGAGTACCAACTGCACTCGCCCTGCTGATAACTATTTTGAGAGCAGGTATTACAACCTTTGTAGTACAAAGTAAGCTTTTGTACAGCAAATGTGGGAACATTTTGTCGATTTTTTTTTGTCTTCACAGACGTGTTAACATCAAATATCAGATTAATAGTAACTGATTAATTGAGAAAAAAAAAACAGTGATAAACACACGGTAAATACGAGAAATAGAAATAAGCTTTTTACACCTAGATTTCGTCTCCAAAAGG
>DWHR010000069.1:0-12991 GCA_018248075.1 Eurytides protesilaus protesilaus
GTATTATATTTATGTATGATATTTGTTGAAAAATGTTATATATGTATATTGACCTAAGACAGTTTATTGTATAAATAGATACAATAAACTATCTTTTTATTTTTTTGTAAAGTGCACCTACCATATTTTCTCTGGACCACCTAAGAGTTGACTGGCAGAGAATGCCTTTGGCATTAAGTCCGCCTTTGTACATAAATTGGTGCAAAAAGTTTATATAAAAGAAATAAATAAAATATTAGTAAGGATTGCTTGTAATGATTTTATCATATTTATTTTCAGTTCTCTATTGAATCTTTTAAATTTAACAACCTTTAGTAAATAGAATTTTCTTGAAATGGACCTAAAGTGAATGCGCATATTTCGACTTTTTAAATATTTACTGTATTGTAGTATCCGAATACAGTCATGTCAATTGTCAAATAATAGCAACTGTCATTTGACAACTATCTCTTGCAACGCACTTGTGGTAGTGCTAACACGCAGCTTCGTATTCAAAAATACAGTTTATTTTTTTACGAGATAAAGTGACGAAACGAGCAAGTCATACGCCTGATGGAAAGCGTTACGCCTGCCCATAACAACAGCCAGTACCACACAGAACATGCTTAGTTCTGTGCTACGCTCGTCACCCAGCGATAATAGGTAGTCTATCCCTTTGCCCTGTAATTTCGCTGGCAACATTGCCCTTCAAACCGAAATACAGTAGTGTTTACACACTACTGCTTGGCGGCGGATTATCTGGCAATGCGGTGGCACCGCCTCAGTTGGCTGACTCTGCAAGAGTCCTACCACATATATAAGTGTAATATATGATAAGATATTTGGATAAACAAACCTTTGTAGACTTTTACAACATCTTTTAAATAGTAACAATACATATACCGTGTGTAGTAAACGCTTGATCGGCTCAAATACAATCAGTTGCACTTATTAAAACACCGTTACCATAATTAATGCATGCAGCGCATGTTTCATAACGGTTGCATGAAAACCAAATTTTCGGGTGGGATTATTTAACACTAACCGGTTATAAGCATATGAGTGGTCAAAAAAAGGGTCAAGTCAAATTTTTTAATGTGACCAGTTGCAAACGGTCTGTTTAAAGATAACATAAGGCGATTCTGGCTTGGAGGACCGGTCTTGAGCACCGTAATTGGATTTACAGTGTCCATCAGGTTAGTACACCCACTCAGATGCTTTTTTACGAGATAAAGTAAGTAGACGAGCAAGTCATGCATCTGATGGTAAGCGTCACGCCTGCCCATAACAACACAGAGCGTGCTTGGATTTAAGCTGCGCTCTACGCTGCCCTGAGATATAAAATGGTCTATTTTTTTGCCCAGTAGTAGATTGCCAGTAGTAGACTGTTGTACAGAGTGCAACTGGGTTGGTACTATTGCATTGCCGGTTATTCTACCGTCAAGCTGTAATGTGTAAGCCCTACTATGTTAAGGTATACAGGAAAACATTTTCAGCGTAACTATTTGAGCTTTGAGTACGGTGCTGATTCTAAATCAGTATACTATTTTAAAAATATTTAATTATAAATAGCATGAAACTAATGTAAAGCATCTTATATCTAATTCTTCAAATGTTGGTAATACGACTGCAGTATCTGACTTTTGTGCTTGTGCTTAGTACGGACGATCATTAAATATCAGGTGAATCACTTTGTTTCACAAATGTTTCTTACTTTGTCATATATATACACGTTTCCACGTCGATATCTTCATTACAACTGTGTCGAGGCTACCATGAGTATTTGCGATTAAGGCCCTTAACATTGTAGTGTCTTAAAAACATTACTTTCAAAAATATTGATTTGGAGAACTGCTTATTGATAATCAGTCAAAGGTTTTTCAGTCAAAACTTTTTTATGAAAAAAAATTAGCTTGTGAATAAGGAGTTCGTCGAATTTCAAATAGCGAAACGTTCGTTCGTTATTTACAAAGTGGTAGTACTCTTTTGCAGAGTCCGTCTGGAGGGAAATCACTGCATTTCCAGTTAATCTGTCGCCCACTAGTAATTGAAGGACTATGATGCTAGCGGAATAAAAGGGCAAAGAGATAGACCATCTTATATCTCTGGGCGATGAGCGCAACGCAGAGCCACGTATATTCTGTGTGGTACCGTGTTAGTTTGGGCAGGCGTGATTAATCCGGCACACAACTTGCTCGTCTCGTCACTTTATACAAATAATAAAAAACACGTTTATAGAATTTGCCAACATACACTTCCCATCGTTTCTCACATCATTTCACCGCTTTATGATGGTGAAAATAGTAAAATTTATTAGCCTCACTATCGATAAAGTATCGCTGCAGCAGCGCAGCACTTTCTTCAAATTAACGAGTGCCCGTGAATTGTGAAGGGAACAGCGGCGTGAGATTGCATCGGACAATCGACTACCGCGCCCCCAGTTTGGGAAAGTTCCGAAGATTTGCTTAAGGCAAATTATCATAACCCACTTATTCCGTGGCTAGATGACGTTCCTCAGATTTTTTTATATAAAGTGACAAGACGAGCAAGTCATGCGCCTGATTGTAATCGTCACGCCTGCCCATAACAACACAGTACCACACAAAGCGTGCTCTATGCTGGGCTCGTCATTCAAAGATATAAGATAGCCTATCTATACGAGTAAGCCCTGTAATTTTGCCGGCATTATTGACCTTCAAACCGGAAAACAGTAGTACTTATACACTAATACTGGAGTCCCAGCCGGACTCTGCAAGAGTCCTACCACTTAGGCTTCATTTACAAATTGCGTGAAGCATTTTAACTATCTGTGATTTAATGACGAAAAATTTGTTATATTCATTCATAGAATAAGAACATTATTTATGTATTTATATACATCTTTTTTAATAATAAACAACAAGTAAATAGCAATTCATGAACTCGATAATTAGCGGATTGCTTGTCGATAACAATAGTGTCAAAGATTACTTTGAATTGCGTGACCTTCAACTGGATCCTGCGCTGGGCTTGTAACCCAGTAATGTTATATGGTATATGACTACTCTTCAAATCAGAACGCAATTATACTCTCACATTACTACTTGACAGTAGAACAATTCAATACAGCGCCCGCCCAGACAAACTCTAAAGGAATCCTACCACTAGAAGTCAGAAGACAGAGAGTCGTTTTTACCGACTGACAAACTTCATCGGTCACTAGGCACACCGAAATAGACTTTCATAAGTCGTCGAGTGTACATACGTTGAGTCTCAATAAACATCAATCACAAACTGCTAAACTTTTCTCACGGTTTTGCTATCACTGTTGTTTTCCTGATCACTCTTGCCGTTCTTTGAAATTTATAGTTTTGAATTTCAGACTGATATTATCAGTCCATAAATCCTACGCCTACGCCAAAAACCATTACATTCCGTTGCAGCTTAAAAGAAGGATAAATCAAAAACAAACTGTCAGATTTGTAATATTAATAATGTTAAACACAAATTATCCTTGTACATAAAATATATCATAATACAGTAAAACATAAACATAAAACAGAAAGTTGTATTATAGATATGGTATCTATAATGCAACTTTCTAAAGTTGGATACTTGAGATTTTAACAAACACATTATTGGATACGTTTCCGAAAGAAAACTTTACCTTACATATATTATTATACTCCTTCATGTGTTATTGCTGTTATAAAAGTGCAGTATAAAGACCTGGCACAAATTAGAGAATTTGTCTTCGGATAAACGTAGTTCAATCCACGGCTGAGGGGATTTTGCTCTTGGCAAGAAAACTGACTCAACGCAAAGACTACTGATCACTTGAACAATACCCAGTGCTTTATTGTATTGCGCACTGACTGCGAATGTGGTCGTGCAGTTATCCTCGAATCTCCAGTGCTCAGTAGTTTCCCGTTTTGTCGGTGAGTCGAAATTGTTTTTACCGAGAAATACCTCACATCTGGAGCGGTTACGGTACCTTATTCGCCCTCTCGCTCTAATTTGGTGGCGTCTCTCTTACACGAATCTGGAGACACAGATCGGGTGCAATTTCATATTTCCCTTCAGCTTACTTTGCAACGACTTTCTCCATTGTCGTGGGTCTTGGGTTCTTTTTAGTGGCGATTGCTTTATGGGTGTTAACCTCATGTCCCCGATTCTCCTAACATCCCATGAAGCGAATGCGTCAGTTGTAAATGTTGAACATCCGTCCGACTTTTCTCTTGTCACAATAAACAATGTTTAGATTTCCAATACCCTCGTTCTTATGTTGGTCAGGTTGATCAGTTTAAGTAATATTGACAAATGATAAGCATACGTCCATGAAGAGAACATTTAGTTGGATATAAATAAAGATAATTCTTTCTTGATCTTCATTATTTATTTCATTCCGTGTGTTTTTTTTTTGGTTTTGAGAAAATTAAGTGTTCAGTTAGTTGCAATAGCTACATTACTTAGTTATTTACATTTCAATGCAAAAAAATTAAATAGATATTGCAATGGGTGGCCTTTTAATTAATAGGCTTCCTTTCTCAGATTTTGGGGTAAGGGTAAATATAGTGGTAGTTGCAATAATATATTTCTTAATAACCATAATTCCTAAGTTCAGTTCAGTAGTAATCCAGTTAGTATATTTCTAAAAATATATTTAGTAAATATTATAAATATGACATATACATAAAACCAAACACCCAGAGTCACGTAGGCGCTCATTCTTTAGTGCCATTCCTACAATATCCAAACGCCTTCGACTTATAACTTAGAAAATTGTTCCGTAACATCCCTTTGAAGGAATCTTTATTAATGGGCACTTTGTATACATTTAGTCGCGGAAATTCAAATTAATAATATAGCTTATAGCGTTACCATAGAAATTTCGAAATTGTAAAATATTAGTCTTAACATTGTTGTTACTTAAAACAAGAGCTTCGAATACTTCCTTCATTTTTAGTGTTTACGACTATTCAAGTTCCATTCTTTTGTTTACAATAAAACTTATTAAGAATGACAATATACTAACATAGACCAACATTACGGTGTTCAGTTAAATAAATCATCATAACGAACGACCCACACTAGTGTGGTTAACAAGGTGTGCTCTGTCGCTTATCTTCTCAATTATCTGTCTCTTAGTCAGATCGGTCGCGTGGACACACTACAATGGATGCTTTAGCTGGCGTGATATGCGGAACGAATTATCATGATATTAGAATTTCATTGTATGCTGCGGCCTCATAGGAATATATTACCATTGCATTTAACCGTATCTCACTACTATGGTTATTTTAAAAGCAATAATGTATGACGCCTTTTATATAAGATTTTATTTAAATAAAACTTAATATTAGACCCTTGAATTTTGGTATATTTATTTATTTACCTAATAAGAATATAATCCATCATTTCAAAAATATTTAACATAATTTTTCGCAACATACACCAAATCGCTTGAGGCGTGTAAAAGAAAAGTCATATGTGTATAGATACTCATAGCGATCTTGAACAAATTGCTCTCTTTTTGCGGCAATGGTATTTTTTATAGGAAATGAAATGATGAAAAGAGTAGTGGTGCGCCTGATGGAAAGCGACACGCTTACCCGTAACAACACAGCGCCAAAAAGTAATTAGCTGAACGAGTTCAACATGGCTTGACATTCCGCTCATTTATTGGGTAAGGTGACAAGGCCAGCAAGTTTCGCGCCTCACAGAACTTGATTGGGTCTGCGCTCTTCACCCAAAGCTTTAAGATATTCTTTCTCTATGTCTTGTAATTAGGCTGGCATCAGTGCCTTTCAAAACAGAACACAGCAGAACTTCCGCACTACTGTTTATAGATTGAATAATCGGCCATGCAAAAGACCTTCCCATACGGACCCTGCAAAAGAGTCCTGCGATTTAAAGAAAGCTGCGCTTGCCATGCTAAGTTATACAGATCGTTTACCTCTATGCCCTGTTCTACCACTACCAAAGGGTTTCATTTTACTACTGCAATACAACTGTACAGTGATAAATCACTGTACAACTTCAGTGTTATAAGTAGATAGATACCTTATATATCTAAGCATGGCGCAAAGCCAAACAATTCTAAATATTAAGTGGCAATTTTATTCCTTATTAAATTGTTACTGTTTTTATGAAAGTAATTTATCAGTAAAAATTTCTTTACTTTTCACGTATCAATATTTCTCACCACGCCCCAGATTGACTGAAAGAGAATGCCTACAGGCAATAAGTCCGCCCTTTGTAATCTCTTATTGTAAGGTGTTTATAATAAAGAAAAAATAAGTTTCATATGGATAATGTCGCGTACCATAAGACTACAAACTGGCACAGTACTACTTTTCTACGTGGTAGTTCTATTGTATAAGGCAAGAGGGTGATATCATCCTACCTCAGGTGATACTACTGCATTGCCAGTTATAATGCTGTAAAGCAGTAACGTTAGCACTACTGTGTTCCGGTTTTAAGAGCAATGATTTTTTTACGAGATTAAGTAACGAGAAGAGCAAATCGTGCACCTGATGGTAAGCGTCTCGCCTGCCCATAACAACACTGTATCACGTAGAGCGTGATTGGCTCTGTGCTGCGCTCGTCACCCAGATATATATGATGTTCTATCTCTTTGCCCTGTAATTTCACTGGCATTATTGCCCTTTAAACCGGAACACAGTAGTGCTTGCACACTTTTCCTTGGCGGAAGAATATCTGGCAATACAGTGGTACCGTCCCAGTCGGACTCGGCAAGAGTCCTACCACTTGGAAAACCTGCCGCCAAGCAGTAATGTGTAACTACTACTGTGGTGCGGTTTTAAAAGCAATGATGCCAGCGTAATTACTGGGTATAACTGACGACGAATAACATTGCCAGTTATTCTGCCGCCTGTTATTTATGAATGTCACAAATGCAAGTCCCAATTCTGTTACGGCGAGACGACCGGTAAATATATGGTGTTATACGATTTACACTGCGACTGTACATATGTACATATAACTGCGCAAATAGCGGTTACGGGGTAATCTTTATTTTATCGTCGCGAAAGTCGGACCGTTTGGCGTTATGTACACTAATGTACAGGTGGGTACAAACGTGTTGCGATGTTTCCGTGTTATACAGAGAGCTGGACATAAATACAAAACCAATTCTCTTCTAAGACTATCCGAGTAAAAAATGTCCTAAAGGTCAAGAGTGAAAAAGTAAAACTAAAATAAAAATATTTACGGATTTTATCGCATTTATTTCAGATTTAACTTCCCGATTTTTCACGCACTTTGCTGCGAAGTTAAATCTAAAATAAACGCGATAAAATCAGCAAAATGTTTTATTTTATCATGTCGATAATTTGAATCTTTAGGTAGTAGAAGTTTTAAAAGCTTCTGGAACAATTCTTCCTGACCTTGGGGAGTAACATCCAAAATCACTCTCAACATTTAGCTAACTAAAACTCCAAACGCTGTGGTTGCGTTCCAACGCAGTGGAATAGTTGATTTGATCTCTCCCTAAACAGAATGTGCCTAGTAGGTAGTTAAACTAAAAAAAGTAATCATAAAAATCAGGGCAGTAGTTCTCTAATCATTTATTTTATAATTTCGTAAAGCAGATGAGGCAAAGGCAGAGGCAGGCAAAGTAGCAGTAAATTTACCTGATGTTAAGCAATTACAACCGAAAAAAAATTAAATCAAAGGACATGCAAATTTGTTGCGGGCCTTTAATATGGGAATAATTCTTACTACTTAAAGCTCACTAAAACATCCGGAAATACTAGTAATATTGAATTCTAAGTTTAGTCACCCCAGACAACTCTTATGTAGGGTCAGTTTTAGGGTAATATCACTGCATAGTAAGCAGTATTGTATTCCAGTTTAAAAGGTAATGATGCCAAAGTAATTACTGTGCATTGGGATATAAGATCTTAAATCTCAGGGCGATGAGTGCAACGCGGGGCCAAGCAGGTTCTGTGTGGCAATGAGTAGTTTTCTTTATTATGTTAACGTTCTCTATTACTATAATCACCATTAATCGCACACTTGAACTCACCGTTGCGTATTTTTGATGGGCGGGTGAAAAAAAAAAGAATATAAGTTGGCGCTTAACGATGTGACGCGCATTCCGTACTACGTATAAGCGCGAATACAGGTTGTTCCATTTTATGTATGAATCATGAACGATATCTATTTACTTATCTCTAAGTAGTAGGACTCTTGCAGAGTCGGACTAGGATGGTACCAATGGATTGCCAGATATTCTGCCACCAAGCAGTAGTGTGTGAGTACTACGGTATTCCGGTCTGAAGGACAATGATGCCAGTAAAATGACAGGGCCTAGAGGAGGATATACCATCTAAGATCTCTGGATGACGAGCGCCACACAGAGCCAAGCACGCTCTACGTGGTACTGTGTTGTTATGGGCAGGTGTGACGCTTACCATCAGGCGCACGCCTTGCTTGTCTCATCACTTTATTTCGTAAAAAAAACTTGCTGCGACAAAACACAATGCTATTGAAAAGGATTGGGTGGAGATATGAAGAAATTAGAATGAAACCAAACAATTTTAAAGTGGTAGGACTCTTGTAGAGATCGACTGGGATAGTACCACTGCATTACCAGATAATCTTATCGCCGAGCAGTATTGTATAAACATTGTTGTATTCCAGCGTAGTTACAGGGTAAAAACGTAGACCATCTTAAATTTTTTAACCTGAGAAGAAGATTAACTCTAATGACCATTATGAATTGCTTGCTTGTTTTTGACATTTATTAATGAAATTAAAGTAATTAATTAACTCATACAAAATAATACTAAATATATGCCTATCACTATGCTATTTGACACGGCAAAAAATATCTTAATAAAACCGGAACAGCCTGTATATTAAGATATACCGCTATGTTTATTCGCGAGTGAAAAAACAAAACAGGTTCAGTTTAACACAGCACACGTGATACAATGTGATAAGTCACCTCACTTAATTTCGGAAGTCTGCTTTTGGATGGCTTAAGAGTAATGTGTTGTGATGATGTCACGAGATGCTTTCATCCTTGATATATATCAGAAGATATGAAGCAGAAAGCTTTGGAAATTGTAACCGATCTTGTCACTTGTTTTACAAAGTGGAAGGCATCTTTTAATGAATATGGGTGTACCCATAAAATTTTTCATCCGTATCCTATATAGATTTCCTCTGGTCGCATATAACACATGCCAATTGTACTAATATACACTGCGATTGATTAGTCCATCATAGGTGTAATATAAAATCTAACTATCAACCTCTATACGTCCCACTGCTGGGCACACGCCTCTGTAGCTCTCTACAGAGGTCTGTATCCTCTACAATTAAGTAAAGTAAGATAAGACCATAGGCCATCACGCTGCCGGGGCTGGTGGACTTCACATATCTAAGATTTTTTTTATTGTTGCTTAAATATGCAGGTTTCCTCGCGATGTTTTCCTACACATGCAAATCAGCACTTAAAATCGTTAACTACAAATTAATAATTTTTTGGTGCTGGCACTGGGATTTGAACTCACGTTGCTCGAATATATTGAATTAAAAGCGAGCACCCGGACATTTAACTACCATGGCTTATGTGACATACATATGACCGTGATAGAGATTATCTAAAATTCGGCATTTAAATAATGTTCTCCTAACAGATGTACGAGATATTAATTTATGATGGTCTATCTCTTTGTAGGAGATAGACTCTTACTCTTACTCTCACTTAGATAGATTCTTTTCTCGTCTGCTGACGTAGGATTATAGAATATTTTGGCCGAATTGCCCGAAAGGATAGTGGTAATTTAGAAAAACCGAAAGGATAGTGGTAATTTAGAAAAACTCATAGTGACGGGCAAGGTGGAAGGGACAAGGCCTCGAGGCAGGAACCCAACACGCTGGTCTGATCAGATCTAGACACTTGAAACCCAATTCCGATACGATAAAATGTCGAGGTGGTCACTACCTTCAACACTGAGAAAAACAATGCAAAGAAAGAGAGAAAGAGAGATTACGAATCACAGATATGTAACATCTTAAATATTCTCGTGACAAGGTAGCGCAGTAAATAATTTGTGACACTAGGCGCGCTATTTGTTGTTTCGTCATCTTATTTTGTACCAAAAAAAAAAATTTTTTATGGGGTAGGAGGCAAACGAGGAAGCGATTCATCTGATAGTAAACAATTATGGACATTCGCAACTTCAAGGGCAACTTGCAAATGCGTAGCTGGCTGCGTGGATGCGTTGTGGTGGGAATAGGCTCTCGATATAAAAAAATTAAGTAAGAACATCGGTTTGAAAACCCCGCGCTGGGCTAGTGGTCGGTAGCACATCGAAGCTACGCTAGTCGGTTAAGCCCGATGGGCTCGCTGACCAAGGTAGGGTGTGGTTCTAAAATAGGGGATGTGCGGCGGACTAACAATTCGCCTACAGAAAAAAACGATATGTTACGAAACAGGTAAGAGGGAGGTTAATACGATACGATACGAAACTCAACGAACACTGACGAGGAACACTGGATATCCGATTAGCCTCATGGAATGTGCGGAGTCTTTACAGTCCGGGGATTACATACAAGGTCCGTTGAGAAATGGAGATCTACGGAATAGGGATAGCGGCGTTACAGGAAGTCAGATGGCCTAGTCAAGAAGAATGTAACATAGATAACAAAGCTACTCTTTTCTACAGCGGTTCAGACATTGGACATAATGAGAATGGAAGTGGTTTTTTAATTAGATATAGCTTGCTAAGAAGGGTTGTCCGCTTTGAAGCAGTCTCGGACAGAATCTGTCTACTTCGCCTCAAAAGTCAATTTTATCATATCACCCTTATTAATGCATACACACCTACAGAAACATCTAGCGAAGTGACCATAGACTTTTTCGATGATCTAGAAGCTGTGTATGACCGGATAAGTAGCAATGACATCAAAATGCTTATAGGCGATTTAAATACGCAAATTGCGATGGAAGATATTTTTGTGCCCACTATATAAGCAATGATAATGGCTTAAGGCTTATCACTTTTGCAGTATCCAAATCACTTGTAATTAAAATTACCACGTATCCTTACAAGGACATTTATAATAAAACATGGAAGGCCCGACATGGTTTGACTATCAATCAGATTGACAATGTCCTAATTGACGATAGACACAAAGATAGAGCAAAATTCAGGATGTCAGAGTTTAAAGGGAGGTTGATTGCGATAGTGATCATTACAAGCTAAGGATCAAATGAAAGATAAAATAAATACCAAGAAAAGAACAAAAATGGGCAGAGAAGAAATACTTGACGCCGAAAAATTGAAAAATCCAGCAACAAGTAGCCAATTTCAAATGGAGATAAACAACAAGTTTAGCAATCTGAAGATAGATGAAATGGGTATAGGAAACCTATGGGACAAAGTAAAAACACGATAAAAGAAGTTAGCTTGAAAACTATAAAAAGAAAGATACGGAAGAAGCAAAGAAAATGGTGGACATAAGATTGTGACAAAATAGTCGACAAGAAAATATCGTATCCTTGCAGAACAACATCTATGTAGGGAGCATAAATTCGACGAACTCAAGCTGCTGGCGAGAAGAACTATAAGACAAGCAAAAAAGAAACTGCTATATCAACCAGCTGCACAGTTACTCCTCGATACTGAAGGTAATCTTGTGACAGACACAGAAGAGCTTAAAATTTGTGGCGAAATTATTTTCAAGGTCTATTGGACTGTCCAGAACCAGAGCAGCCAGTCACTTCCGAGTTCGGGCCAAATGATAACACGAAGGTAGCCTCACTGTCGTTTGAAGAAGTCAAAAACGCGATAGAGAGACTGAAAAATAATAAAGCTCCTGGCATAGACAGTATACAGGCACAAACTGGTAATATGGAGAACGCACAACACAGTGGATGCTCTACGGAACAACTGCCGAGAGAGTGAGGAGTGGGTATCATAAACTTCATAAAAAGGGATGCAAGAAATGTGCTCGAATTACCGAAGAATTGCTCTGTTCCATACAGCGTACAAGGTACTCTCCTATATGCTGCTAAACAGACTCGAACCATACGCGGAATAAAATAGCGGGGATTATCTGTGTAGATTTTGAAGAAATCGAAGTACATTGGACCAGATTTTCCTCTTAAAGCAACTTATGGAGAAGAAATGGGAGTACACGCAAAGCAGCATTATTCGTGGACTTTAGCAAGGCCTATGACAGTAGTAATAGGCGATCACTATACGCCATTCTTAACAACTTCGCTATCTCACAGAAAATCATTAACCTTATTAAGATGGCACCGAAGAAAGTAAGATGCGCGTTAGAGTTGGAGGCGAAGTCACCGAGGAGTTCGAAGTAGCAACCGGACTAAAGCCGAGAGATGCACTGTACCCTATGTTATTTAATTTAGCATTGGAGCATGTTATAAGGAAAATTATGATACTAGACAATGGAATATGACTGAATGGACAACAAAGGAAGATTGCATATGTTGATAATCTGGCTTTTTAGGTGAAACTCTGGTGAAGTTGAACTCTGTTCGAGTTCTGGCTTCTGAGGCCTCTAGGGTTGAGCTCAGGATCAATCATGATAAGACGGAATATCTCCATATGAAACGCTATAGAAACACAGGACAAAAGCGCGAAGACCTGCATGTAAAAGATATTTTGTTCTAAGGGACCAGTAAATTCAAATACTTGGGATGCACTATCACGGATACAAACACCCGTAAAGAGGAAATCAGGACCCAGAGAGAAGATAAAATCGAGAAATCGATAGGCTATTAGGTAAACCTGGCATTATGGGAGAAGCCAAAGCCCATAGACTCTGCTTGATAGGTCACTTAATGAGGATGGGAGAAAACAAGGAAACATACTTTGGTACCCCGATTGTGACGTGAGCTCCAAACTGTTAACTATCAGAAAGTGGTGCAAGATATACGGCACTGGCACTATCTTGTTTCGGAAGCCAAGACTCACTTGGGGTTGCTGCGCCAGAGGAGTAAGTAAGTAAGTACTTACTAATTAAATGG
>DWHR010000070.1:0-12963 GCA_018248075.1 Eurytides protesilaus protesilaus
AAAAAAAAGAGAGTTAAAAGGCCCGCTGAGTTTCTTTCGCCTGTTCTTCTCAGGACTGGGGCATTTTTTTTTCCGAACAGGTGGTAAAGGTTATTTTTTTTTTGACGTCAAAAAGTGATTGTAAACCAATCCAATTTTGAATAAAGATTTTTGACTTTGACTTTGACTTTGACCGTTTGAGATAACGAGTTTAATTGTAAAACAATACATACACGTAAAGCGGAACATAAAATTTACAGCTTAAATATCTATTTTAGCCGTAAACTAATGTAGAGTAAAATACAGCTGTGTAAAGGTTTAGCTCGTTTAGAAGTAAAACATCCCATAACACCAGACAACTTTAAGCATTCTCGGGACCATTCATACTCAAAAACGGCATACTGAATATTTTCTCCTGTTATTTTATGCACATGTAAAAGTCGTAAGTAAAGTAATAATAGACAGATTAAAGAAATTAACGGCAGTGGTCTCAAAGTAACAAACTTGTTATAACCGATATATTTTACAAATTCGGAAGATCTAAATAGTTCTTTTCTTATATTATAAACCATGGTTGAGATACAATGTAATTTTAAAGACATACAAAGCTACATACATAAACTAAAATAACAAATTTTACAGTGTATATAACAAAGGTTATAGTGTAAAGTAATCGGTTCTCAGCGATAAACAACTTTAGGTTGCATAGTTAGATGACGAAATCACTTATTAAATACAAAACTTTGGGAGTAGAACTAGCGACGTAGAGCGTGTAAAGTTTACAACTCGATCTGCCATGGGGAACATGTTTCCGAACACACTACATGTAAGAGGGGATAATGATTATATCACATAAGGGAAATTAAGTCTTTGACCATTACTGATATTAAAGCTTATCGAAATACAATGTGATTTTTATTCCAGTAGTGTGCATATACATGTGTATATAGAAATCACTTAATACAGAGTGTAGTAGAATCTCGATCTTTTTGCGAGATACAGTGACGAAGTCGTTAATGGTAATCGTCACGTCTGTCCATAACAACACAGTACCACACTGAGCGTGGTTGTCTCTATGCTGCGTTCATCCCCCAGAGATATAAGATGATCTATCTCTTTGCCCACTGAATAAGCTGGCATCATTTCCACACCGGAACACAGTAGCGCTTACAGTCTACTGCTTGGCGGCAGAATAACTAGCAATTGGATTATTTAAATGTGATAACTATTGAGCCATAACGCGAACCAAAAAAAGGACTCTATTTAAGAATATTAAAAGATTGTACTTCCTAATTGAATCAGTAACATCTTTTGTTTTAAAAACCGTTTAGGTCTTAATTGAAAACGTGATTATCTTCTCGCACAAGAGATTAAATTTTCTGTGGTTTACAAAATAAAAAGAAACTGGCGGCTCGCGAAATTTGTGGTAACATAATTAGTGTTCTGTTTCGTTTTGTGAGAAATAAAAGAGGTTCTTTGTATTATTTTTCACAAATAAGTAGTTTTATGTTTATTATGCTTTCGCTTGGTATTAATTCCTAATTGCTTGCTTGCTTCCTTATGCATGTATTTGAATTATTTTAGTAAATAGATGTTTTACTAAATCATTTGTTCATTGAGTCTACCACTTAATTTCCAAGTCCCAGTTTGATTGTGAGAGAATATCAAATAGCATTGAGACCGCTTATAATAACAATATGGGATGAATTCCTAGATGACAGGAAAATCACATACTGTAAATCAAAGGATCTCAGTGCTTGGGCATTTTCATAAAATGGCATTGCTCCTGTCAGTCAGGAATAAAACGTTGCTCTCTGACGGCACGAACGTAGCTTAGCATTTATGACCGTTAAACAATCTGCGTGTAAGTATTCTACGAGGGTGGCATATTAAATGGCTGGTTTTATTAAAAGCTCGCTGAATGAATAATAAGGCACGTAGAATTGAAAGGGTATTGTAGCAATTTTAAAAATTTACCGGAAAAAAGTATAACTTGCCTAAAGTCAAAATTAGGAGAGACCGGGAATAGTTGATTGATAGTTTTGCGACTTTAAACCGGTACATTGCTAGATATTCTACCGCCAATCAGTTATGTGTAAGCACTACTGAGTTTCGGTTTGAAGGGCAATGATAGCGAAATTACCAAAAAGTAAAGAGATAGACCATCTTATATAGAGATATATCTGGGTGACGAGCGCAGCACAGAATCAAGCACGTATTGTGTGAGCACGTTGTTATGGGCAGGAGTGACACTTACCATCAGGCACACGACTCTCTCATCGCATCGCTTTATCTTCTAAAAAAAGAGCAAGCAGATCGTTACTTAGGTACCGTTGAAATTACGGTAACTGTTGTAATCTTATTACAATTAAGCAATTTACAGCTTTCCCAATAGCGAAATACGTACAAAGTAGCGACTGCATTTAAAAAACCTTTATTAATAATTTTGACTTTCTTATGCGTATTGTGCACTGCCTAATTTATCTCCTTAAAAGTGGACAAACTGTTTTCCCACTCTGCTAAGTAATGGAAATATGATAGGGCGTGCAACCGCTGGTCAAGAGTTAGAACAAAATAACCAAAAACATTACGTCCCTTACGTGTAGTAACTGTCATATCTTTAATTGAAATGCTAATATACGCATTACTTTATTAAAATATTTGGTATCGCTATACCCCTTATTCACTTGTGCTAGAAATAACGGGTAATATAAAATATACACTAATTGACAAAAGGTGTTACAGGTGTTACAGTATTAAACATAAATCAACACAAATATTGGCGTCATCCACGTACAATCATTTATTAAGATTTATTGTAAAGAAAATCGTAGGTAAACGATTCAAAGTTTGAATTTAATCCCATCCATTCATCCATTATTCAGTTTTGAATTCGTACGGGTCTAAGAATACGTCAATGGCGAAATGTTATGTCGATATTGATTTACGCCTGACTGTTTTTGACATAGACATAGAAGAAGCTTCTTCTACTTGAAAATTCCATTTCGTCAATAGTTCTTTACTTTTGCAAAATAAATAATAATTTTAAAACTATTTTCAACAGTCTATTCCCTTCTAATAAAAACTATAACTGCTATGTATAACAATTTAAGGTAAAATTACCTTGTGGTAATATTACCTTAAATGGTTATACGTAACAGTATATCGTTACTGTTACGTATAACGTGGGGGGACAAATGTATTGTTTTCGTTCCACAGGGAAGGTTTTTTCTGCCAGTGATTACTGAAATTCTCAATAACCACCAAGGTTCCGGTGTATGTCTCTTTGGCAAAGCATATGGTGAGTAGAGCAAAGAAGAAAAAGTACATGTTAAATGTAACAGTTATTAGATTTTTTTAAATAGTTTTGTAAGAAGCACCGTTTTTTGTTCTTAATGTTCTTATTGCCGTACGTGTCACGACTGCTTTCAAGGTATTTTACTATGAAAATGCCATCTCAAGCAGCTCACTCAGCGCTAGTCTATAACGTAGTGAGTAAACAATGTTCTAGCAAACAGTTTTATTTTATTGTCTTTGCGAGATAAGGTGATGACATGAGCAAGTCGTGCGCCCGATGGTAAACGTTACGTCTGCCCATAACAACACAGTACTTCACAGAGCGGGATTGGCTCTGTTGTGCGCTCATCACCCAGAGATAATAGATGATCTACCTGCTCTGTAATTTCGCTGGCATAATTGTCCTGTTGGCGGTAGAATATATAACAATGCAGTGGCACCGCCCCAGTCGAACACTGCAAGAGTCCTACCACTTAAAGTTTTATCATGTATATTTTATTGTTATAAATCAGACGATAATTCTTGTAAGCACATACTTATATATTTCCTCGTACTATGTGTTTAAAAGATTAATTAAATCATTTAAAAGTCATAAATTAAAGAAAAGGTAAAACATTATTAAAAGAATAGGCGAAGATTTATCCTAATTAAAGGGAAATTAGGAAAAAAAATATCATTGCTACACATAAAGACGCCGATCAGAGACTCCCTACTATTGTAGTTATTTGTATTATTTTTCTACAAAAGAATTGCACTGTAGAGTATATTATTTTTAAAAAGGAGGCAGATTAAGATTCCTCTAATATAAAATAGAGATAAAATAAAGAAAATGTTGAGATGTTTTTATATGAAATATCAATTGGCCACCGTTATCGAATGCCCTATGTTTACGTTTATGTCGGCGTTAGGCCAAGATTTCCAGGTGCACAGTCGATGCCAATGAAAATACGTACTAAATATTACTTAGCTTATTTTCAACCGCACAATAATTTGAATTAGAACTCTTTAAAATTCTATGGCTTGTATACCCGCCACACACGGATATAGCAAACTACAGATTTCATCCCACTAAAGCTTCACGCTTTAATATTAAATATAAGAAAAAAAAAAGAATTTGTTCTTATTAAATGCAGAAAAAGAAAAAAATCGTTTGTTCGAAATATGAGAAGAAACGAACTACTTATTTACGTTCAATAAATATAATTATATAATAACACTTATTGAAATGACTAGAGCAATAAAAAGATATTGATATTAGTAAGGATATTTTTTTATTAATTTTACTTCAAATTTCTCTATACGGTTTTCATTTATTAAACATTATTTTATTAACCTTGATGTTTCTCATGGTGTCATAAGTTTCCTGGCGTTGTAATCAACTTTTTGGTGATGACTAATTATGATACAACAAATAAATAAAATGTGTAAAAAAATCCTAATGAACGTTTTATCTGTGTAGTCATTTTCAAATCATTTGTTTTTTTAGGTGATAAAGTGATGATACGAGCAAGTCGTTTGTATCATGGTAAGCAACAAGTCTGCTCATAATAATACAGTGCCACAAGAAAGCTGTTTGGTCCTGCGATGTTATTTCTCAATAACTAGTAATTACGCTGGCATCATGACCTATAAACTAGAACACAGTAGTATTTACAGTGTACTACTTCGCGCTTGATTTAATGGCAATGCTACCACCAGTGATAACATGACAGACTGTGACTGTGCACTGTAGTGGTACCACCCCATTCGAACTTGGCAACAGTCCTTCCATTTATAAACGAGTAAGTCTAATACTTTGTCCACATTCCTCAAGAATAGGAAAATATTGCCTAAATTGGTTTATTTCAAATATTACATTACACTAATATTTTGGCCTGATATTTTCTCGGAATCTCTTTCTGTACGTTTTCTAGACAAGGTTTTTTTGTATTAACGTGAAATGTATTGAAGTTTTTGTAGCTATTTCTAACGTTAAGAAGTTCCCATTTTGTTGAATGTCAAAAAGGTAATTTATTGGTACCGTGGATGTATGTACAATATATTTTCAGCAGCTTCTTAGAAATATCTTTATTTTGTGTAGATAAAATGAAACATCATTATTATTAAATATTTACTACAGACATTTGAGACAGTGTTTTGCTTACTAATTATATTTCAACAAAATATTTAATTTAAGCAGCTTTTTAATGTAATAATTGGTGGTGCTATCATTACATAAAATTTTCATTTTTGTTAACCACGCACTATTTTAATGATTATAAAATTATAATTTTGACATAATTTTTTGAAATTTACGAGATTTATATACAGGTCACCTTAAATGATATGTATCTGCAACATAGCTTTAAATTTAATACCCGCTTGGTGAAGTCTTATGATGCACATATGAAACGACTTCAAAAATATATATTACAAATAGCGTGCGCCTAACTTCATCCGTACGAAGTCAACTTCAATTCGAAAAATACTTTAATATTATTTATTATTTATTATTACAGCCTCCCGATACGTCCTAGTTTAGGACATGCATCATGGTCCAAGTTAGTTTCGTTCGGGGTAATCTTATTCTACAAATTTTTATATATAGAAAATATTAAAAGACTATTTATGTGATAATTATGGGAACAACAAGAACTTAAATTAAATCAAATTAACTTTAATAATAATTGACTTAATAATTTCTTCTATTTACGCAAATACTTGATATTATGAAATAAAACTACTTATGCATATTATCGCGTTTATTTTTCTTCCCAAGGTTTCAAACACCTTACAGCGTTCATGGTCGCGGGACGGACTGAAGGTGTTAGATGTCCAACTACCTATGTCAATCCTGGTTACATACATTTCAAAACTAATAATTTTAGTCCGATCTACGCAGAAAGAGCTTACTGTATCTTTAAAGGTTGCAGTGGTGGTATGCTTGGGTTTTGTTTTTATTTTGTTGATGATAGGATGCCAAGCCGGTGGTAGAACCAAACCATCTTCTCTGTAGAAATTTGGATGTTTTCTTTTAATTTCAATTGCCTCACTAACCATCCTAGGAAGGAATCGGTGTTCTTTTGCAAGAATTTGCGGTTTATCAAATCTCATAAAATGATTGGGACCTTTCAGGGTACGTTCGTAGACTGTACACTTATTAAGCTTTTTATGTTTAATGTCAGCTGTATGTTCCTTAATGCGGTTTTAATGGCTCTTTTAGTCTGTCCTGAGACGACATTCACAATCAACAGTTTCTTGTAGAGGTATGTTGCATTTCACCGATGGTAAAAACTGACTAATCTTCTTCAGCGGCTTATAATTTGGTCGGCTTATGGTTTGGTTCTACCACCGGCTTGGCATCCTATCATCAACAAAATAAAAACAAGACCCAAGCATACTATTACTGAAACTAATATTACGGGTATGTCAACAATTGACAACAAAAATAAAATTCAATAACTCTACAGCACCATTTTCGAAAAATGAAATTTAAATATTCTGCTTTAATTCACTAAAGCCAAAATACTTTCCAATGGAATCACGATGCAATCAAATAAAGCCTCGTGGAGTTGATTTTGATGAATAAATTTCATGAGCGTTGTCGATGCATATGGCTTTTGCGTAGCGAGAGAGCCAGAGAATTTGCGGTGATCCACACTTTGTGGGGATTCGACAATTTATGTTACATCATGATAAAATGGGCTCGTTACGCGTGCTTTTCTTGTTGTGTTTACATCTATTAATTTTATTTTATTTTTCATATGTATTATCCTCGCCATAGGATAATATAAATAAATGTTAAAGTAATTATGAATCATGAGCTAATACTTTTAGATTATCAAACCGAAATCTATATATTTTTCTAATAAGATTTTATATAGGTAAAATTAATGATGCAGAATAAGTAATGATGTAAATAGATGACGTACAAAAAATTCTATTAGCTCAACTATGTAAAAATGTGTTGATTACATCGGTTAAATTCTTAACGGACTGCATTGGTTCCATTATTAAGTATCTGCTTGGTCATTTAAGGAGTCGATGACTTTCTAAAACCTTATAAGTAAATTTTGTCATCTCTTTTTTTGCTGATATGATGATTTTCCTGGTTCATTAGCATTTTTAGATGAGTAAATTGAACACGATGAACGATACGCTTAGAAAATTTGTGTTGCGGAATAACACACTCTAGTTTAATAGAACTGCAGTTGATGTGGCACAGAACCTCAACTTAGAATTTACTTTTGTTAATTGAGAAGTTACTTTGACTTAACCAACAGTCTTAGTATTTGACTTAAACTCTTTAGTTCAGATGTTATCCTGTGCGATTAAATGTCTCTGAGGAGTAGTAGTATGTATGGATTATTGTGAAACGGGGTTCAAAGTTTTGAATCTTGTAGGCCCTTATAGGCGTATATTGTGATTTTGACCAATTGATTACTGACATATAGGAAAGGGCTTCAAGTCGTATTACTAAAGGTTGACATAATGCCAATGCCACTGTCCAGTCTTTGTAACCAATATTATTATTTTTGTTTAATATACTAAGGAATAATAAGTTCGTGGGTTCTAATTACGTAGAGGAAAATTACTTTGTGTTGTCGTTTCTTTGTTGAGTTAGGGAATTACAGGCTGATCATTCGATTGCTTGAAAAGTAACATGATCTATGCGTCGAATGGGAAAGTAAAAAGTCGGTCCCAGCCACTTGTTGACGCTGTCTGGCTGAT
Organism: Eurytides protesilaus protesilaus; assembly: GCA_018248075.1. Taxonomy (NCBI): domain Eukaryota; kingdom Metazoa; phylum Arthropoda; class Insecta; order Lepidoptera; family Papilionidae; genus Eurytides; species Eurytides protesilaus. The sequence goes on from DWHR010000070.1 coordinate 7,987, forward strand.
CCTTTGTAGATTGGCTGCATTCGGTCGGGAGGTTTGGTGCATTTTTATGTTATACATTACATATACATTTTTATATTACTATGTTAGGCGAAGTTTGCAAATTTTACCACTTATATGATATAATGTCCTTTGATAAAAAATAAAATTTTTCGTCATTATTTTTTTAAGCTTTTTGAGTTTTACATTATATGTAGCAATGTCAGAGTATAATGATTCGTTTCAATTATAGTTATTTAATATTTATATATGTATTTGCTATATTACATCACACTGTTTATGGAGTATTTCAAAAAGAGGAGGACAAACGGCATCCTGTTTGATAATTCTATTTTCTGGTACCTCTGTGTAAAGTCGCCTAATTTTCCGTTACATTTTTTGTGTGTACGTTTTAGATAAGCACAATAAAAGGCGTGACTTTTGTCATTTCGTTTCGTTGATTGATCGTAAAACGATCTAATTGATATCCATCTTTCTTTGGCAAAAAAGTGGGAAGAAAACACGGACTTTGCAAAAGAGTCGTACTACTTAAAGAACGTAGCTTTTCTACTCTTGTCTCTGTATAACTCAAACTCATCTAAAAATTAGACATACCTATCAATCAACCAAACCACCAACATAATAAAGGGTCTTTCAAAAAGAGAGCACATTCCCGCCTTAAAGCCGCCAACAAACCTAAAAGTCTTTTGATGGTGCGAATCCATGGGAAGCTGTGATTGCTTTCCAAGCTTACTTATAGGTGACGCGCTTACTCGTTTGCCTTCTACAAAATAAAAAGTCATCATTCTAAACGAAAGCCGTCAACAAATACAAAAATTGTCCATAAATGGACTTCAAAATCCATTTCGTCGCTTTTTATTACAGTTATGCATTTGGCTGGAGCCCAATTTCGGACTCGCATTTTCCAAAGTTATAGCCATTAGGACTAAGTATTACCGCGATATATCAGTGTGGCTAGAACAGTAGGTACGAAAGTTTAGTCGGTTGTTGAAAATATTTATTGTGTATATGTTACATTGATTCATTTCACTTCTGCCGTTGTTTCACAACCATGTTCTGCTATGGTCAACAGAGAAACCGAGTAGACTGTCTTTATTTTTCGAAATAAATGAAACATGTACGTTCTGCACATACATAAGCATGGTTGCTGGAATAGCCTTTGGTCCTGAGCGATTTTTTTTTGGACTCTATTTTGTGGCCTATGTGGTAGGATTTTTATACAGAGTCCGCCTTGGGCAGTATCACTGCATTGCCAGTTATTCTACTGCCAAGTAGTAGTGTGTAAACGCTACTGTGTTCTGATATGAAGGGTGATGTTGCCTGCTTAATAATTAGACACAAAAAAAGAGTAGCTATAACAACATAGCACCACACATAGCATACTTGGCTCTGTGCTGCGCTTGTCAGCCAAAGATATAAAATGGTCTATCTCTTTGCCTTGTTATTACGCTGTTATCATTGCCCGTTGAATTGGAATACGGTAGTACTTACACACTAATGTTTGGCGGCAGAATATCTGGCAAAGCAGTGGTACCATCCCAGTGAGACTCTGCTTGAGTAAACTTATAAAAAATTTACTTAATCTCTTTGATTTTTTACTGACTGCATTGAAACTTACGACCGTTAGATATAGATGACTCTTGTCATTTATTCCCGACATGTTTTAACTTCTATACCTACTTAATAAAAAATTTAATAACTATACCTAAATATTCCAGATCAGTTACCCGCTAGGTAGTACAGAGGATCGTTCCAGATATTAACTATGAAATGTTTCTAACTGTATAAATTAAAATTTAAGTTCAATTCAGTACATAATTAAAAATTTATTATAATGGGTTAAAAATTTTCTTAAAAATTCACTGACTTTACAAATACTGATAATATTGACACATTCTTTTAAATTGAATATCCAATGGTTCAATAACCTTACAGTGTTAATAGTCAGGTGTGTTGCCTGTAGGTTTGTTCAGGTGGAGTTAGATTCTATTTTTTGTAGTTTCTTGTAGCACAGACAATATATTTTTTAATTGCCGCGTGAAAGAACGAAGTTTGTCAATTCTCCAACAAATACTCTTTCAGGTATACCTTGTCTATTAAGGCACCTGTTTAACCGTGTTATATATGTGTAAAACACTTTTATACATGCATATTGGTCGCGGATTATCTATACGTCGACTCAAAATGTTAAGTATCAACCACGCACTTTCGCTATTAAACTTTAGGTAACCAAAAGAGATTTAAAATATAAAAATACTGAGAAAATATTAATACTTAATATAATTATTATAGGTATTTCAGTAATGAGGACTCATTGCATACTGCAAACAGAAATTTCAACAAAGTGAATTTAGGAAAGCGCATTTCCTCAACCTCAGAGCTCCTTCAGCTAAATTAGGGGCTGCGAAGTTTTGCAAACGAGTTGTTACACACTCTCCGGGCAGCCACCAACGATAAGTTAGACATTTAATACGGTTTATTTTATGCCACGACCACATACAAAAACAGTCTTAGTGTACTGTTAAATCCATTATAATCATGCATTATCATAAACAGTTGCAATAAGTCCACTGTTAAACGTAACTGTTATATATCTTCAGTAGAATCGATCAAGGGCGGTTTTCAAATAGGCCTAGCTTAATCTCAACAATTAAGACAACAATCAAAAACGACCATAATATAAAATCATTAAAATCAACTTATAATTCGTACACCTGCCCCGATTGTTATTATGTTGAGCGCGTTGAAAAATGTTTAATTTTTAGCAAGTTCAATAACTGTAAAATTATGGACTTGTTTATTATTGCCAGGGTAATTAACAAGACATTGTGTTGATTAGATTTAAGTAGATGAATTAATTGTTCAAATTGATCCGAATTATGTTGACAATTATCTGTATTACATCAAAAGATCCAATGTATAAGTATCTATGTGAGTTACTATTTCGATTTAATATTTTCTACTTCATAACCCTAATGAATTCCTAGACGGAACTTGTCATTTTGACACTTATCAGCAGTAACCATTGCTTGTATAAGTTTAGTAAACTTGTTAACAATACCGAGAGTTTATTCGGATAATCTATATTTGTTTAGGTAATTCTGACCCATTATAATACATATTTTTATTCTTATGTAACAAAAACATATATAAAACTTTAGCATGAAATAAACTCTAAAACACTAATAGATTTTCAACGTAAAAAAATTGTGATATCAATATATCTGGTTTTAAAACTCTGCTTTCTATTGTTTTTCTAATCGCTCATATATAATGAACATATATAATCTAAATCTAAACAGAAATTGCATAAAATGTGCCATTTTACTACAGCGAAACGCTAATAACTAACAAAGAAATTGTCTCGTCTGTGAACACCGGAATCTATAACGTCGCTTTTTACTTCAGCTATGCATTTGGCATGGCGCCAATTTTAAACTCGTATTTTCAAAAGTTATTGCCATTAGAACTAAGTATTACCGCGATATATCACTGCGGTTGGAACTGTGGACATAAAACTTTGGTTACTTGTTGAAAATCTTTACAATTAATATACCTTATAAAAATTATTGTATGTGTTGCAATATTCATCGTTAAAGAAATTGCATAACCTATAAACTTTTGAAAGACACAATATCTCAAAGTCGCAGTTTTCGCAAAACCACATTTTTATCGATTTGTATCACTGGGCGGTTTGTTCAATTTCTTAAATCTTAAAATCTATTGCAATTCACAGTCATCATCTTCTAATTGTTAATATGATGTTAAAGGTATGTACGTCAATATATATTATTTTAATAATGTTTCAAATTCAAACATTGCAACAGAACTGAGTATGGAACGAAATTACAGGACAAAGAGATAGACCATCTAATATCTCTGAGTGACGAGCGCAGTGAAGAGCCAAGGACGCTCTGTGTGGTACTGTGTCGTTATGGACAGACATAACGCTAACTATAAGGCGCACGACTTGCTCGTCTCGACATTTTAACGAGTAAAAAAAATATCTAAATTTAGTGTTGTAACCTTAATACAAATCTTATAATGTTCCATTTTGAACTGTTTCGTCATTAACAATTTAATTTAACATAATTTTTTACATAAATGTTTTTTAAACAAAATATTGTATATAAACCTATAATATTCAATCAATGAAATTGTAGCAACAGATCTTTTACATGGAGCCATTAATTTTACTTCAAAGCATACATCCTCTGCCTCTTCGCGAAGGTTCATAAAAATATAATAAGTATATTAGTTTCCTGTACACCATCATATAACCTTAAATTCCTGTGGGCACCATACTCTTGAAAAAGTGGTCATTCTCTAGGTATTAATACATAGAATTTCTTATTATATAAACAAGTAACCATTCAATTCAACTGACAGTTTGATTTCTTTCATTCCCAATCTATAATTTGCTGAAATAAAAGTTTAAACAACAAGACTTTTTATACCATTCAGCCAGAGTTCTTCCACATAGACCCGTGTTTCTCAATTTAAGATGTGTGGGCTTATACCAGGGACTCGTCACACAAGATCAATATTTTTGGTATTTGGAAGCATCTCCTCTCTTGTAGTGTGTACATAGTAATTTCAAATTCCGTATATTTTTGATCACTAGACTTGAAAAGTGATTAACTTTTACCCAACTTTGTATGTCAATTAAAGTATTTATATATTTTTAATTCTGAAGTGCTTACGGGTACAGGAAATGTTAAGATCAGATTGAGCCACTGTTGTATATATCAGATTTAACTAGAAAATAAAGATACTTAGAAACCAGTAATAGTGGCTTCTTTTAACATCCTGCTAAACAACATTGACCTTAATAATGCCACTGGTCAAAAAAGCAACAAATGTATCACAAAAAAGTAATTTAATAAATAATTTAATAAATTCATAGCAAATAAATAAATTCTAAATATTGATTTACATTTTATATATGAGCTTTTTTATTCTCTTGACTGGACCCTATCC